>SMLS01037814.1:0-17270 GCA_004785975.1 Popillia japonica | reverse complement strand
TCCTAATTTTACTAAAAGTTAGGCCGACGATATGTAGGTATGTATGTCGTCTGCGTACACATATCGTGTGTTTTTATGGCAAATATATCATTTGCGTATATTATGTATACTATGGGTGGTAGATTTCTACCCTGTGAGATTCCATATTCCGCAGTTAATTGGTCACTTTCGGTGTTGTTAACAATTGTTTGGATTCTATGATCAGATATGTATTAAGTGTTTTTCAGTATCTTTTATTCCTATACTGTCCAATTTTTCTAATAATTTTTTCATCTGTAGAATTATCGCCGTGATTTTACTTTTTTGAATTTATGTCTGACACTATCCAAAGAACATCGCTTGAATTTATCGCTTTTCCAAAGCCCTGCAGCTCTGGTTTTGCAATCTAGCTTGTTAAGACTGCCGCCTCTTTCAGTAGCACATA
Source organism: Popillia japonica (assembly GCA_004785975.1). NCBI lineage: Eukaryota > Metazoa > Arthropoda > Insecta > Coleoptera > Scarabaeidae > Popillia > Popillia japonica. Next base: position 16,846 of record SMLS01037814.1, on the reverse strand, counting down.
TGTATTGTTATAACTGTCTTCTTTATTTTTTTTCTGTTTTTGCTAGAAATTGGGCGATCTGTGTTTGAAGAACTCCAATCACGTTACATCTTCAAATGAGAATATAGTCTTGTTAAGCAGATACAATATTTCTCAGAGCATAGTGCAACTCCGTTTCTTGCGGTGTGAAAAAATTTATTTTTATACATTTACTGCCATTGTGCCACACTATCATCAGATCGAACAGCATTCACGGTGGCTCATGTATTTTTGTACGGAATGGTACAGAAACGCATGAGTTGAACGAAATTAAGCAGAAGAGTATAGAATCTATAATAGAATGTTCTGCAGTAATACTTCCGAAGCATAGATTTGTAATTGTGTGTATATACAGACCACCAAATGCAGATTTACAATTTTTTTGATACACTTGAAGACATTCTGTTGACTCTCAAACACAAAGCAAGTACGCATACTTTAATCATATGTGGAGATTTCAACCTGAATCTTTTGAAAACGAATGATAAAAACGTCACTATATTCAAAGAGCTACTTGCATCTTTTGGACTACACCAAACGATTAAAGAACCTACTAGAGTCTGCGAAACAGACGCTACTCTTATCGATAATATTTTTATAAACACCAAGATAAAATTTGAAATCCGTGTTAATAAAACGAGCTTATCAGATCACTATGGACAAGAAACACATTTTGAAATCTTAGTAGAGCAGCTGAAGCACCAAAGAGTACTAGTAAGAGTATTGGCAAGCAATGAAATAGCGACCATTAGAGCACATTTGCAGCATATCGATTGGAAAAGATTATTAACAAGCGAGCATCCAAACAAGTTCGGTTACTTACCTATTTCTACGTTAATGAGAATCTACAACACGGTCTGTCCAGAGAAGGAAATATTTAAGAATATAAAGACATATTGGTTAAATGAAGACATCAAAAATAAATGTAAGATTAAACGGCAGCTTTATGAGGCTATGATTAATAAAAAATCAACAAGAGAATACTACAAAAATTATTGCACTTATTTAAACTCTGTCATACTTCATAGAAAAAAACAATGCAACCCAAATTACATTCTACAAGCTGAAAATAAAATAAAGGCTACCTGGACACTGGTAAATAGAATAACCGGGCGAAGTAGCTGCAAAAATATAGACATCGGAAGAATATGTGAAGATAAGAAGAAAACTGCAAAGGAGATCATGAACAGTTTCAATTCCTTCTATATAAACATGGGTAATTCTAACATGCAAGCCCATGGAAGTACAGAGTATGTAGCAATAAATGAAAAGTCCATGTTGCTGTATGGTGTTGAGCCAGCGGAAATATATAATATCATTACATCGCTAAACGATACTTCATCATCAGGACCAGACGGTCTGACAACGAAGCTAATAAAAAGTTGTGCCGATATACTATGTACCCCTATTGCAGATATAATCAACCTTATCTTTGAAACAGGAGTATACACAGACCATCTGAAAAAAGCGACAATCACTCCGGTTCACAGAAGCGGCGATGAAGCAAATATTGAAAATTACCGACCCATAGCGTTAACATCGATTATAGCAAAAGTAGTTTGAAAAAGCGATTCTGACGAGACTTGTTAACTTTTCTAAATCGTGCAATCTTCTAACACCTGTTCAGAATGCGTATATGCAAGGCAGATCCACAACAAGGGCAATTTATGTGGCGATATCCAAAATTTTGCAAGCACAATCTGAAAAAAAGTAGTAGCCGGTGTTTTCCTCGACTTGTCAAAGGCTTTCGATAGCGTAGCTCATCGGATTTTGCTCATAAAACTAGAACGAATCGGCTTTAGAGGAATAGTTCATATACTTCTGAAATCGTACTTAACAAACAGAATGCAATGTGTGCAAATAAATTTATGTATTATATGTATAAGTGACTGATTGTAAACACTTCATGCAGTTACTCACTTAGACAGACACGTAAAAATAAATTCAATATCTATTATTATTAATTATTTATGGTTACTTTTTTAAATCTATTGCACACCATTGCTTTCTACAAAGATACGACCTATTTTATTGAATAAGAAAAAAATAAGTAATAAAAAGTAGGGTTATAGGAAGCTCGGTACTCCGTGACTAACTTATTGCAAAGATAGATGCCGTCATCCTTGGAATCATGTAATATGCTGCAAATTATGTTAAAAGAAAGTTTTAACAAGGATATACCGATTAATAAAAATTAAAAGACACTCAAACTTTGAAGCGGCGCGGCGGGGAGACCAAAATCGGGTGATTGGATCCCTAACAAAAATGTAGTCCTTGTTTTAAGGTACTCTTTCAGCCTGTGAAGTTTCATCGAAATCAGAATTGTCACTTACCGGTGTTACCTTGTGATTAGGTATTCAATAGTTTCAAAAACCATACTCTGCATGGTTTTAAAACGTATTTTACTTATTTCACCTTACATATAGGATTAATAAATTAGATTAACTAAATTACCAATTGAAGGCATATTAAATACATTAAAGGCAATACATTCTGACTTGGAATTAACACATTTCCCAATAGTTTCCGATGAATGTTAACTTAGTTATGCTCAGACTCCCAGTAACTGGCTTCATTTGATTTTATTGATCTCCAGATTGTCTCACCGCCAACATTTACCCTTCGATAGAGTATGTCATATTAGGACCTTAATTAACGGTAGGTTATAACTGAATGAGTTAGTTCTCTAATACGAATAAAATTACTTCAGTAAATTCCACGAATAACAAACTAAAAATGCAATAACTGCGTCGACAAACAAAATTCAATGAAGACTAACGTTTTGAACGTTGAGCTTTTTTGAAACACTAAGAGCCGTTTGCACCGGTCAACCTTAATATTTTGGCTTAAGTAAACGATACTTAAAGGGGCAAATTACATTGCATCGCAATTTAAAAAGTGTCAGTTAGTAAAACGTCAAAATTGCAGTGGTAATAGAAATATTACTAGAAAAATAGCGGGACGTTATAGGGAGATTTCTATCTGTCATTGGTAAAATTGGTAGGTGTGATTTAATACATTTGATATTTGGTGGTTTTCGTGTGCCTAATACATTATAATATAAGTAATAACATTATTTATTATTTTAGAATTTCCAATCTTTTAAATTTTGTTCGGTTTTAGGAATTATTATAAATCTCCTTCCTACATTAGCAAGTACTCGTGATACCCGGTTAACAATTCTTGACACAGTGGAAATGTGTATAGCAGCATAATATGCAATTGCTTGTAAATGTTGAGTAAAAATAATGAAAACAAACTAACAATTGATTTATAGGGAGTACACAGTTATTCCTAAAAGATCCACTTCAGATGACTCAAGTAGCATTAACATCTACTTAACACTTCTAGTGGATACTCTAATTGATGTTCAATTAATTCTAAAATTCTGAACACACAATTTCTAGATAATCGAAATCGACGTATGAAGCTCACATCGGATAAATTTTCGAAATGGTTTTTATATTTGTCTTAGTAAATCGAATTCAATAAATTCGATGACATCTACTGCTTTATCTTCTAATATATTCTCAGTAATGTCTTCCATGTCCATAATTAAATCTATGATTAGGTATTATAAACTATCTCCACAAATAAACAAACGACAAAACAAGTATTTTAGGTTAAATTGCTGTTTAACCATAGGTATATTGTAGGTCTAATAAGTGTCGCGCAAGCGCTTTTGCGCTTTTGCGCAAGCGCTTAAAATCAGCCGAGTTAAGGGTACATACCTTTAAGGGGGAACTATCTAGTTGCATTCGCCATAAATCCCCAGAACGCGGCGCCACTTGTACTATTTTCTATGTATATATAATCAAAACCTTCCTACCCATAGGGTGTTTTTGGTGTATTTATATTAAATTTAGATTTATTTATCCGTAAATAAGATAATATTTAAATGCCAGACATTATAAAATACTTTGAATTTTTTATTTAAAAAAAAGGAAAATTCGCGTCTGGCATGTAATTAGCAATGATAAAAATGTCTGGCAATAAAAAATTTATGTCAGGCAAACCTATCCAAAGTGACAGAATTAAAAATTACACTTCCTAACATTCTTTTAAAATCTAGGATTATTACCTGTACAGGTAGGCTGCGCACTAATTTAAGCAACCGCTACCGCCAGCCAGACGGCTCAGACTCTAACCCAGGGAGCAATAAGGACAACATATCAAAGAATCAGCTGACCTGAAATGCTCTCTCAAAAACGTTGCTAGCTCCTATACTATATACCTATGTATAATACATATATAGCGTGTCCAGAGAAATCTAGAAAATCAGAGAAAATGCGTACTGGTGTTTAATAAAGGGATGTGACAATTTTTGAAAGTTATAGCAGCATATTGGTAGAGCAACATCCACACAGGATGTTTATTTGAAAACATCTCACCGTAAATCTTTGGAAATCTAGAATTACAAAAAATTTTCTGAAACACGTAAGAAATATGATCGAGAAAGACAACTTTTGATGCCAAAACCGGCTCAGCTACTTGAAAACCGTACCTCCTGGAGCACCCACGTCTCTTGAAAATCTACGTTATGGCGTTTAGTTTTTGAAATTGATTTATTCGACCAAACCCTATTTTAAATTCCCTTTCGCCGATTAAGATGTTTTAATTTTATTTGAGTTATTTAATTTTTCATCCTCATGAAGTAGAGATTACCATCTCTATCCAGTTCATTTTCGAAAGTCAGTAATCAATGAATGAATAGTATTTTCTGCCATATCCAGAGATAGGTACTTCGCCATCTAGATTCTCCCCAAGATGCCTGCCCATACATTAAATTTTTCAGAGTATTGAATATGTTCCTTCCACAAGCAAATGAGGATTTGAGTTACTCCAATTTCTGAGTAATGTTTATTTACAAATCCATGCAAATAAAAAGCACATTCATCACTGAAACAATTTTTTCTGTTTGAAATGAAGACGCTGTATATCTCTTTATAAATGGTATTTGCATGTGCAATGTATTTGCATGTATTCATTCATTTATATATAAATCTTTTGTGTATTAATAAATATACAATGCGTGGCCGTCTTGTAATTTTCTTTTATTGCAGCCCTCGTTTTCTCTATATAAATATTTCAAAAGGCTTGTTTGTCATTTGTATCGTCCAGAAACTAGAGACATAAGTACAATACATATTTGCTTTTGCATTGTTGGACACGATCTTAAAAAGTGATTAAAAGACTGGTCACTATATCTAGTGTATATGTATGAATGTACTAAAACGATATAGGCTTATCTCTAGGTATAGCACAGTGAGGTGGGAGTGAGATCAAAGCTATTCGGGGTGTTACATTTCTAGTTTATATTAAAATTTAAAGTTGCCGCCATTCAATTAGGCATGTTGTAAATGTACAAATCTTGGAGCGCCATCTCTTCAAAAACTGCTGAACTTGTTGAACAGTAGTTATCCTTTTCTAACACATTAAGTAATACGAACGTAATCTTTAAATCTAATAATTTATGTTATTACACGTTATTTGACTAAACGCTTTGAGATGAAGGTTTTTACTGGCTTTCCCGATGTGAAGACCCTAATATAAATGCCATTTATTCCTTCAATTTCAAATAAACGATCCTCAAAGTAACAAAATTGTATGGCGCGAAATACAACAAATGTTATAAACGTCTAATTATCATATAAAATACGTGTTCACACTCCATATTGTATGCCAAACACGTAACAGGAATTTTATTTCGATTGAACCACTAATTTGCCTTTTTATTAGCTTTGAAAATTCAAATAATTTTAACGTCATATTCAACCTGATAGTTCCCCCTTAAGTGACAAATGAGACGTATTTTTGAACGGTGCAACTCGATTAAATATTTAAGTGGCACTTAACTTTTAAGGATAACCGGGGCAAACGGCCCTTAGACACAACTGTATAAACAACAGTATAAATAGTGTCGCTAATCCTCTACTAGCTATTTTCTAATTGTCAACAAATATAAAATGTATAAAGTCACGATAATGAAACGCTTACGATAGAAAACAGTTTCTATAAATATACACCATCAAAAATGCGTTTGTCTACTTCATCCTTTTGTTGTGGATAAAGTAGACACAATGCATAATTTTTCGTATTATATCCTTAAACAACTATTATTTAAATATTCTATACTTTTAAAAAGTTATTTACTATGATAAAGGTCACACTTCTGTTTTAGTGTATAATTATCATTAATGTTCCTTTACCTTTCTAAATATAGCGAAATAAACAAATATTGTCTACTTTCTCCACCTTCTCCCCTAGTAGTCAACTGTGTTACTGGGCTAACAATGAGTTAAAAGCACTATACTTTACATGAATATAAACTTAATTGCCATACCAGAAATTGCAACGAGTTAAAGTATAACTAAGTAGGTAGAACTTAGTTTTTAGTATCCAGTTCAAAACCGAGATGCCTGTGCTATTTGTTTACTTTGCGCATCTTTTACTAGTCATAAACTAAATATATTTCATGTTATCGTATATTTCCACTTAAATTACAAGCAAAACTATCGCAATTTTTCCAAACGACTTCTACGCTAACACAGAGAAACATTACATTTTGCTTTACTGACGTACTAAAGCAGGATTGGAAAAAATAGACAAACATGATACATAACTTTTATAGTTCACATACATACATGCATATACGCGCATTTCTTTGCAGCCGTAGTTTCGGAAAAGTTGTTCTGATGGAATAGAAAAGTTTGACGGCATAAAATTTCACTGCATAAAGAAATGATAAAGATAAATTCAGTTTCAATTTTGAAAATTGACGGTTGACATTAGGAGTTCGAAACTTTAAATTCCTTTAAACTTGTAACACCGGTGAAAAACATAATTTATATAGGTATATATATTTCAAGTTAAGTACATTAATTCAATTTAAACTTGAACCTTTGATCGGCGTACGAATTTCATATTTTAATTAAATATACATATACACATACGTAGCTTAACCCTTTCATAATTTTACAAAAGAGACAACATTTAAAAATGGCTGGATACGAAAGCAACATAACACAGCTATATCACCATTGATATATTTTGGAGAATTATGTAAAGTGTGAATGCCGAATTGCCGTATTAATGTAGCAGCGTATTTCGTAGTTACGGTAAGTAAGTGAGATAAAACAATTAAACAAAAAAGGGAGGACAAAGTCTCGAAATAATATAAAATGCTGAAATAAATTTTCGAAGCGAACTTCTCCATTTCCCGTTCATAATTTCATTTTATACTATCGAAGGTATATCTAAAGTTTATTTATATAGTTTCCTCATCTACATTCGCATAAATTATGTAATTCCGCAATTATACAGGGTGGCGCATTAATGAGTGGAAGCTCGATATTTCCAACATTATAAAAGTTATTAAGAAAAATATTGAGAACAGGTGTAGTTGCTCTTGTGTTATATGGGGATTGTCGATAGAATAATAATGAGAATTGTACTCATTTGCAAAATGCAGCTTTACGGGTAAAATCTTCGTTCAGCAACTCTTGGTGTAACTGAATGTGGTATGGCCGGCTAACGCCACCAGATATTAGTAGGCTTGTACCTGCTATTTCTTCCTGTTAAACAAGGAAAATATGTAACCCTCGTGTTATGCGATAACAACGTAATTTTTCATTTTAAATTTGAAATATCTTCTATACCCAAAAATTTAGGTATGAATGGTTAACAAAAATTAAAAAGCCGATAAATTATCGAAACGTCATAATATTATAAAAAATATAGCGTGTTCCATTTAAATTTAATGAGAAAATGAAGGTCCAAGTTTTGGCTCACCTTGTATACAGGAAATTTTCTTTTTTCAATTTTCGAATCAGCGAAAATAGAAGGCGTAGCCAAACCATGTAATGGTGCGAAAAAGGCCGTATTTCTTTTTCTTGCCGAAACTAACTTTCTTAATACACCTTATTTTACACGTAAAAATGGTCATAGTTTTTGAAATAGTCGTAATAGATCGAGCAAACCGTATATAAAGAGGCTCGCAAAAGCAAGCAGATTTTAAAAATGCAAAAAAGGTATAGCGTTCTATTTAAGAAATATAGGTTAGGTCTGGCACTCCGTTATAAAACAACTTATCTATATGCAACTAATTTTAAGTTATGAATCTTAATACCCACATCTTTTCTCAATAATTTTTTTAATAACTTTTATAATGTCGGGTATATCCACGCACTCATGCGCCACCCAGTATATAAGAAAGCAAAACTTGATATTCATGCCAATACTATAAACAGAAAAATTCTGCCATATCTACGGTAATTAGCAAATTCAAAAGTACTCTGCACACAAATTCTTTTGCATCACCAAACCTTTCAAGATTGTTATTCCAAATAGAGAGTAGTGGAGGCTATCAAGCAGAGATGCGGAGTCTGGCAGATATAATTTTGCGGAGTGATTAGCCAGCAGGAGTACTAGGACATCTGTAGCAGTAATAGAGACAAGTGACTAGAACTATAACTAAGCATTGTCATCTGAAGAAACACTTATGCAGCTTTGGGCTTCAGGTGATGAAAATCCAATAGCATTAGGTAGCAAATGCTCAATAGTGAGGAGTTGAGAATTGAGAAGGTCAGAAATTGGAAAACCATGATAATGACTTACTAATTAACTAGTATTTAATTCTCATGACATAAAGTTCTGCATCATTTTTTGATGTAGAATTCTGTTAAAAATAATAATCTTGCTAAAATCTAAGATAAGATCATCTCGTACTTTATCCAAGTCTCTTAGCAGGAAATTGCATAATGCCTGTTAGAAAGTAATAATATTCAAAAAAACTTGAAATAATTATTGTATAAAACTTACCCGGTCAAAGAGCATAGTACATGTAAATCTTAATTGTTGGCGAAAAGAGGTAAAGTTTCACAAATAGCAAAGAAATATATGGGCCGTTAATTTCAAACTACATACACATCTAGGTAGTAACTAGCAAATAAAGAGAACAATAGATGAATTAAATTGATTAAACTATTAGTAAGTATTATTACTAACTAATAATAAACAAATATATGTACCTTCAGTGGAAATACATTAAAGATTGGCCACTAGTATGAGAGAAAAAATTCATCGCAAAGTGATTATCATTTTTCAGATACGTTTAAAAATCGCTCAACAAGAGGTAGCCGTGAGAAAGGAAATCTGCCTCGCATCGATTCTAAAGCGCATTCTCTTGTATATAAGGTAACGTATTAAAGAACAGTGCGTTATGACATAAGAAGAGATTAGACTGCTCTGTTTCTCATATTCAAGCTGGTAATATTACGGAGCCTATAAAAAATGTGGCAACATTTCAGAATTCCGTAAATATATCGAATGCACGCATTTTCTTCCTTATTCAGAGGCTCCAACATATAAAAACAGACAAGATATATTTGCGAACAGTATGTAAAGGACAATATATTACTTGTATGACTCTATTATAGATGGTTCATTGTTCATTTTTCAATTTCTGCAGATTTGAAACTCTGAGTGTGTTACCAATTATGATTTAAATATTAGGTTAAAAAATATTGTAGTGCTTGATATTAATTAGTAGAAATCTAAGTCACGTGCTTTGGTCTTACCGCATTTGCCGGTTTTATTTTAAAAGTGTTGTATTACTTTGCTACAGAGCAGTATGTTGATTATTTAGCGATTTTTTTTGTCATCAAAATAGACAGATTGGAAATAACAGGACGTCGTTATTTCTATTGGTAAAAAACATAATACAAACTTAATTCGTCCCTTGCCGTAATCTACAAGCTAAGCCCTCTACTTTAAATGAATGAAACAAAACCGTAAAAGATTCAGTAGATAAAAGGTACTATGGCTAAACTTAGAATTACCTCTCTATCATCTATTACACTCCGCAAAGTTTGTTTACGAAATTAGTAAGTGCATTTGTTTTGTAGTGCAGTTTTATTTGCTAACTTGCTTCTGAGCTGCACAAATCTCGAGAATATGTATCATTGCCTAATAGAAAATCAAAAAAAAACTGATTTATCGTCTATGAAAAACTATAAAATTTTTGGGACCAAAACGTAGTTAAAGGTAGCGCATATTTTAGTTTCCGGTATTTATAAAACTGCTGTTGATTGTTAAAGTTCACGTTTATGCAAACAAAGATGATATGAATTATAAGTGGGTAATTAAAGGGTAACTATTATTGACATAAAGTTAAAACATAAACAATCTCTAAAAATCAATATTAGTTATACAGTAGTCAATTATTTTCACAATCTGGAATCGCGATACCAATATTAATATTTATTAGCTTACCAGTTAGTGTCTACGATCACATTATCAACAATTATCGCTTTCTCGAAGAATTGAAGCCCGAACCTCAGGATTACTCGCGTCGCTAGACAATCACCTAAATAGTGTGGTTATAGATCCCTTTAGTACTTAAGTATTAGATTAGACTAGATTTAATGTAAGGGTGTTATTGCACTGCAATCTATTATATGAGCAAGGGTTTCAAATCCAGTCTAAAAGCTTTATGTAGCTGCAATAGGTTGCTCCTTTTTCAACGCCGTCTTTACCGAGATGGTTAGCATGGATTTCTGTGATTTCAGTGCTGTTTGATGTCAAGTATTCCGGACTTCCATTTTCCGTCTCGCAGAATCTACAGTTGTTATTCTATTTGAGACTTATCCTTGCCTTGTGGTTCCTAAACTGACAATGCCTTGTTAGAAATTCTTTGAGTACACGTCGTCTGTTTCTGCTTAGTTCTAACGTGGCGTCTTGGTATGTTACAAATCAGAAAAAGTCTCCCAGATGCATACTGTAAGCGACCCTCTCTGCCGTTGCCTTCTCCTTTGTAGATGCTCATCGTTAAGTCAAAGAATCCCTTCGATTCCACAAACGAAGTTGTGACGGCCTTCTTTGCTAATAGGTTAGCTTTGTCGTTGCCGCTGATTGCAATGTGTCTTGCAATTCTGTATCTCTTACGTAAGTGAATGCAATTATGGGTACTTGATTATCGCAATGGTTTGCTTCCGATAGTTGCAGCATTACAAATAATATTACCAATATAGTCAGATAATAATGCAAACACTTTGTGGACATATTTACTGGGTTGTCGCCTTATTCGCAGTGCCAAATTCTTATTTACTTTGACATAGCCCCTATAAATCTTTACCACCCGATGACCTGCCAAAATATATGTTGATAAAATTTAGGTTCAGCATGGTCAATATTGCTTAAATTATCTTGTACATTGTCTAAAATAATGAGAAATTTTATAATTATTTAAACCACTGTTCCAATCAAAATTGACAGCTGGGAACATTTCAAAAAATATTTGATCCTGCATAAGAAGATGTCTAAAGAAGGCGCATTGCTATTTGATGCTGAAATAATTACTACTGCACGGTAAAGCACCAGATTCTTTACGTTGAACTACATTCCTAGTTGTATGTATGTATGAAGTGTTTCAAATAAAAATTACTTTGAAACATTCGTAAAAATTAAACCACAAACAAAATTACACAAAAGATAAGAAACTACTAGTCTGTCGCAGATCAGCCATCTATTTAATTAATAATTTTTACGCCGGTATACAAAACCAAATATGTACATACAAACGTTTTCTACGAAAGATCGCTATAGCCTTAAATTATAAAAGAATAATCGAATGTGATAGAGTATCTTTATCTGGGTAGTAATTAATATACATACATATTTTGTGGTTTGGCACATAATGTAAGGACACATTTCTTTCATTATTGATTTCGCTATTGATTATGTAATTCTTGTTTGCTTATTTCATTACGATTAACATATACACGAGAAATATCAAACAAGATATTAAGTTCACCCAAATATAAAAAATAATATAAACTGTAGAAAAGTAGGTGGAAATAGCCAAAACGAACGATGCACTTTTAACTTCCACAAGTGACATAAAGACAGATAGAAAAGCCTTAGCCAATGAAAAATGTATCGTGATAACCGTAGCAAACTATTCGATTTTTTGGCGCAATAATATGTCGCACTCTGCAGGGACCAATTTCCTTATGCTGATACAAATATGGTGAATTGACGAATCATCAAAAGCACAGATATATTGCGTGCTCTCTATACGTTCGAGTAACCGCATACTGAAAATGGATATTTTCTTGGCCGACGTTTGTGATTGATTCTTGTCAGTTTTCAATAAAAGAATGTATGTATGTATGTAGGTTGGCATCAACCACAATATCAAATTTCGCAACTCTCACAAGAAAGTAATGATGTAGATATATATCAATTTGCTTAACTTAAAGCGAAAATAATCAAATATATTACAATTTACCTCAGTTTTACATTATGTTACATTGTTATTAAGTTATTTTCTCATGAAAATAAAATATTGAGAGCAGTTTGACACAGAGAATGCATATTGTTTGATCTAAATTGAATTAGTAAATAACAAAAAGGTACCAAAATATGTAAATACAGTATTTTTACTAAAAGACAAATTCTTACATATTTGCTAAATAGGGTACTCACTAGTACTTTATACACTTTTAAACGATTAACTCAAATCTTTTCTACAAACAATGTAGTTTGATTTGTATTCTTCGATTTTCAAGTCCTTCACCAACTATTTTTGTCCTTTAGAAATCAAAAATCTATGCTGTCATTTCCAATATAATGTCAACCCTCTAAACTATAAGTAGGAAACCATTCAGCTATTTGCAAAAGTGTCCTTGTTCGTGCAAGCAAATGCCTCGATGGCTGGTGTAACATAGATGATTATACTGTGATGCTCGGATTAGTTTTTACCATCTGCAAAAAAACTGCTTGGTTTTCGCCAGTACAATGTGTTCTAGTAATCGCACTATTAACTTTTATTTTTAGGAACAACCATCTTCTCCCAAACACCTATTCACGTCAATATATGGATGATTGTTAGACACGTAAAGTTTCGAAAGAACTTTGAAAGACGAGGTTTTGCCATAACGTATATATCATGTTTAATGTATTCCTCAAAGCCAAATAAAAAATTTAATCAGCAATATGATTACCTTAAATAAATATTTACTGCAAAATGAGAGATAAACGATATCAACACATTAAGAATATGATGATATTTTAATACTGCTTCAAACATTATAGGAATGATTATATCTTCACAGCCGGAAGTAATTACAAAAAATACATTTTCTAAAACACGTAAGTTCCTACATCATGAAACCAAAATGCAACTGAATATTAGTATATAAGAACTTAGATATTTTATTATATTGTGGAATGGTAGTTTTTGCTATTATATTTCAATGAAATGACTAAGCCAAGAGAATTTTTAATTTATGAATACAGTTGAGAGCAATAAATTTGATTTACCAACAAAACTTTGATATAAGTTTAACCGATTAAAAAAACGTAACGTTTAATAGTTACTTAACATGCATTAAATGATGTTTTTATCTCGTATATGACGTACAACATAAGGATACGCATTTAACCTCGGAAAAGTACAGATCGAAAATCACATCAATTGTAAACATAAATGAATAAATTTCCATAGAAGTATAAATGTAACGATTTGCAAACCCAAACAGTAAATCACAGTTATTCAGCCAGACTGAAATCTATTTAACAAAGTAGTATTTGTTTCATTTAAATAGTTTGATCCAATTTAATGTACGTAAATTCTATTATTACTCGCAGCCTGAAAGTTTATATAATAAATAATCTTAATATTGCAATTTTATCTACTAAAATACAACTTTGTATTGATAGTAGCCTACTCATCTTGCTAGAGGCTGTCGCAAGCTTTCTCGCTTCTGTAGCAAACTAGATGGCCGAAGGAAATAGATTGATCGACATCTGATTGTGAGCGAATCAGAGATATCAGACTGAATGCTGGACTGGCAACTGTGGCGGTGCGGTGCGTGGGGGCCATAACCCTTGTGGCCTCCAAGGCTGTTGATTTTACCACTAACTACTAACTACATAACGATGATAACGTTTTGGATTTTTTCTTTCAATTTCTTACGTCTAATCAAATGTTTTTTACAAAATTAACGAAGTTAGGGCAAAATTATTGTTTTTAAATCAGTTGCACATCGATTCCTAATAAGGCTTTTAACATGTGAGATTCTGCCAGCGGCCAATTTATTGGCTTTATTAAAATGACTCTCTTTGTACTATGATTGTGGAAATGTTCATTGTTAGCCCAGCTATTATATGCGGCACTTAAATTTGGATGAGGTAATATTAGGTAGCTAATATTCACCGAAATCCGATTTTATGTATTGTCCCTATGTTCCACTCGGCTGTGGAAACTGTACATGTAGCAGTGTGTATTTTTCAAAGTTACTTCTATCGCTTTCTTTGATCATAATTGGTAAAGGTAGCAACTTTTAAACAGTGAATGCTGTAGTGTGAATGCTAGTACCAACGTACTAAACTTAATGGATTTGAAAATAAAACTTGGAAACCGTTGTAAAAAAAGACATTGAGAGCTAAAATATTTACAGACAAGTAAAGATTATCTTGATATAAAATTTAGTTCCCCTACACCTTTGAAACAATTATAGGTATCGTTAATACAGTATAAATTTGTAAAGCTGACTCTAAAGCTTTCAATATGCTTTGTGTTTGTATCTTCATTACCAAATAATTCTATATTTAAATGAACCTCTCAGACAAATCAATAATTTCAAGTGCGAAGGTCTGGGTCACTCTGCTTCATTAGTATGGAAAAGCAGACAGCGTTGAAATCTCCACCTAATAGTCGCCCAAAGTTATCTATATGATACAATGCGATCAAAAGTTGTGGATTAAGGCAATCTGAAAGGGAATATTTTATGCTTGTTACATTGACATTTTTACGAATTTATATTGTCTTGCTTTATTAACGCAATTGGCGTAACTGTTCAGTTAGGATTTGTTTGTGACAATTATCTTTTTCTGCATTTTGTTTCATTAATGATATTACACATTTCATTAATAATACGTTTTAATGTCAAAACTATTAGAAATGATTTTTATATCGGTATGCATGACAAAATTGGCTTATGGATTTAGGCAAGTAAATTTTGTTTTCAGTAACATATCGCTATATTTCGAGCATTTAATGTATTTAACTAACAGCAACAGCATTCCTTCAAGTTGTTAACGATTCTGATCGTGTTTATAAAGCAAAATGTATAGACTTTAATTTTTTATTTTAAAAGCTAAAGAGAACAGTACACTAATATATGCGTTTTTTACCGCTTCGATTGTGATGACTGCCTTTTGAGGCCTTTTTACAACATATAAAAATTGCTGACTCCGTCGGTATGTTTCGGCGACAAATGGGAGGTTTATATCTTCGCGCATTTGCTCATGTAAGCTCGTGAATAATGCTCTTGTAGAATATTTCAAATGTAAATAATAATAATAATAATAATAATAATAATAATAATAATAATGATAATAATAATAATAATAATAATAATAATAATAATAATAATAAGTAGTAAAGCGTTACGAAGTGTGCAGCGCAAAACTGCCATACGCGTCGTTAGTGCGCCAGAGAAGCGGAGAAGTTAACTTTTTTCTCGCCCAGTTCCTGACGGGCCATGGTTGTTTTCAGAGCTACCTAAAACGTTTTGGTCTGGAATCCTCGGATGCCTGCCTATACTGCGAGGGCGTAGACACGGTGGAGCATACCTTCTTTGAATGCCCGAGATGGAGCGCACAAAGAGCCAGAGTGAAAGAAACAACGGGAGAAATAAACCCGGACACTGTAGTACTCCAGATGATCAGTAACCAGAAAAGCTGGAACGCAGTTGACAAGATGGTGAGAGAGATTCTCAGCGAGAAGGACGGCCGGCACAGACGTCGAGATGAAATGTAGAGAAGTGTAGCCCGACCATCTATTTTGAGCCTTCCCCCTGAAGTAATGCGGTTCCGGGGGGAAACACAGAGTCTCATGAGGGGGGTTTTTTAGTCGGTAGGAATCCGACACTACTCGGTGACACGGGCCGCCGAGTGTCTGATGAAGATTTTTCCCCTCTCCCGTAAAAAAAAATAATAATAATAATAATAATAATAATATAACTTTATTTCAGCAATTGGAGAAACAACAATGCAAAAAAAAACACCCATCCCCAAAATGAAGAAACATGCGTCAGACAAAAAAACAACGAATTCATAAATAGCATATAGCAAAATTACAAAACAAGAAATAAATTGGTTTATGTAATCGTTCACCGAATAAGGCTCTATTTCACAAATAAATTTATATATTTTTCGTTTAAATGATGAGAATACTGTATCTCTTTTTATTTCTGGTGGAAGCGTGGAATTTGTGAGATGGTATATAGTAATCGGTTCTGAATCTTGTTACGTAATCGTGTCTCTTTTCGTCCTTTTCAAACATTTCCTTGTTTTTAACGATAAAAGTTAACCACTCTTGTATATAGATTCCATATACTGTTAGTAAATTGTGGTTTCTGAACACTGACCGGCAAGATTCGTTAAAGGGAAGTCCCAAAATTGTACGCAAGGCCCTCTTTTGCATCATGAAAACATTTTGAAGATGGGAGGAGGAACCCCATATCGTAATGCCGTATCTCACGTTTGATGTCACGTACGCATGATAAACGGTAATCAGAGCTTGTCGATTAGTAACTGACTTCAGTATCGTAAGTGCGTAACATGCATTACTAAGCTTGCTACAAAGGAGATTAATATGATTATTCCACTCCAATTTATCATCAAATGTGATACCCAAAACATTGCAATACTTAGTGAGTGAAATGCTATGTGAACTAAGTGAAATTTTAGCTGGTGTTTCAGTTGTGTCGTTTAACTTAAAGAGAATAGCCTTGGTTTTGCTAGTGTTTAACATCAGTTC
>SMLS01037812.1:0-15634 GCA_004785975.1 Popillia japonica | reverse complement strand
CCCTAAAAAAGCAAATCGAAAATGTCCTCCGATATTCACTTCGTAATGTATGTAAATACTTGTTTGCTTATATTTTACGCTCACTCTTCATTGCGCCCGCAATAAAATATTGATATGTCTCGTCCAATTAGCTTCAGTACAAATAAGTTTCACATCATCAAACGCAGTGAATCCTGGTTGGTTGTTCGGTGATACTCATTACGCTCCCGCCAGTGTTATAGTCTGTCGCGGCAAGGCGGACTGGATGATTGCCCCCTTTATTATCAAAGAACGTGCGTATAATAAAGATATTTGCATGCCCCCGTATGAATAAAATATGTTAGAGCTGTTTTAATTCCGTGAATGATTTATGCGGACGTTAACGGCGATATTTAGAATTTGTATGAATACATATGTATGCATCGCGAAAAGGCATTTTAAAAAAGTGACAATAATTACATTGTTACATTATATGACAAAAATGCGTTGACTTCAATATATCTTTCAACAAATATAATACTATCTTGTCGCCTTTATGTAATAAGTTATCATATTTGATGCGATGATTATTGTTTTGGATGCGCACATCTCTACATACATCTCGAAATAATATAAATAGGTATTAAACTACGCGAATCTAAATCCATTTCGTTGTTTACCCTACATGTATACAAATATGTATTGCTGATTTTTCAAGATCACCTATGTGGAAGTAAAACTCAATAAGAAATTGTTAGATGGTATGAATAGTGAATACCTACTGTATTGAAACGCAGCTGGCTGGTATTTGCACAAGATCCAGACAAAGAGACATAAACATATATTAGAGGGGAAGTAACAGCTGTCACAATGTTAACCAAACATGTTAAGAAGATTCTAATTTAATGGGGTTAGCAGCCAACCCCATTTGGCCTGCATTTTGGCTGCTAACCCCATTAAATTAGTATCTTCTTAACTCGTTTGGTTTCATAAACATATAGGTCAGCAGTTGAGTGACTTTCAGCGTGGTTAATTTTATCAAGTCAGATTTTATTAGTCATACAGCTAATCTTTCTATTGTGAGGTATTTATGTGCAAAGGTACTAGATTTAAGTTATTTATTTTAAAAAATAATTTCTCTGAAATTTGTGTTGGTCCTGAGAAGAACCGAATTAGGAGAAACGGGACAAAATATTTACGCAAGATGTTCAAAGTGTCCATCCTGAGCAGTAATACAGGCAGCAATGCGGCGAGGAAATTTATTATGTACACACGTAAAGTTCGACTTGTTGTCGCGAATGCGTTGTGCTGCAACAAAACTGGGATCTCGCAGATCTTTGGCATTTTCAATATCGGACCGACAATCGTACACTAGATTTTTCATGTATCTCCACAGAAAAGAGTGGGGTTAGATCTGGACTACGAGCTGGCCAAAGAATGTGACTCCCACATCCAACCCCATCTGCAAAAGTCTCGTTTAAAAAATTTTGAACAGGTCTACTATCTTGCGCGGGTGCTCCGTAGTGCATAAACCATAATTGTTGTATCGCCAATAGTATGTCATCCAAATACACGGCTAATGTATCCCTGAAACTTTAAATACAAGTCTGCATTTAATTATTGTGGGAGCACACGTGGTCCAAGTGTTTGATCGCCTACCAACCCTACCCAAATATTTACGGCTTGCAAGACGCCGTGCTGTATATCATGGGGAATTTCGTATATCTAATGGTGAATGTTGTGGTAATTGAAAATACGATCTTTGGTAATCGTAGATTCGTCAGTGAAGAATTACTGAAGCGTGATCTGACTGTTGAACTTAAACCGCTTAAAACCAATCGCAGTAGGCAAGTACCTAGACGGGGAAATTCTAGTTCCGTTAACCTCTACTCGCGTTGGATATGATACGGATGCAATAAATTCGTTTTCAAAATTTTGATGTACAGTAGTTTGAGAAACATTTACTTGCTGTGGTAGGTTTATTGTGCTTATACCGGGATTCGTTTCCACGATGTTTAAAATTTGCCCGCTTGGTGCACTCTGCGTGATTTTTCGAGGCGGCGACCTTCATAACATGGAGTTACTGAACCTGTACTGATAGTTGGTGATTCCCTTACTGTCATGTATGTACGTTAGATGCGTCAGGGCCGAACTCGACTAAAGAAAAATTATTTTCTCATTACTCCGTACGCATATGTAGACCCACAAAATTTTGCATTCAGTTTTATTAAGCTTAGTTCTAACAGATTTATCTTAGCTGTCAGTGTTCTTTTTTTAACCGCAGTAGTTGTGTGACTCCTCAGTATTCGTTCTCCTCCTTCTGTCACAATTTGTTTTCATTGTAACATAACTCGAACATGTTTCTTTTTCCAGTTGCTTTATTGTGAAAACCCTGAAATTTTTCTACATAGTGTATGTATATCCTCGTTAATTGCATGATAACTTCTTTATATATTTGTTAAACCGCTAAAGCAAATATGTATTACATATATTGATAACAGTTTGCCATGGTATAGAAAATCCCTGTCGGAGCTTATTCTATTGAATTATCAGTTTAAGTGTTATCTTGACATTAGTATATTTGCCATTATATTTTCTATCTGGAATCTAATTAGTTTTTTAATTATGATTTCAGGACAACACACAAAACTTGCGATTAAAGACTACTTTAGAACAGATGCGCTATTAAGAAAATTTGGCAATACAGTCAGTATTTATGTTCTGACAACTTCCGTGAGAATTTCCCAGATTTGGCGGTATTAGAGCAAAATTGGATGTATTCACGAAACTGGATCCGCAACATATAAAAAAGGTGCTAGCACGCCAACTATTCGTACTGAAGAATTAATTGCTGATGTTCATAATCTTATGGAACACGACCCGATAAAATCAGTGCAACGTGTATCCCAAAAAATTGGAATTTGTTATGAAACATATAACCATTTAAAGAAAAACTTGCACATGCACCCATATAAAATGCAATATTTTCAAACCTTTTGCAAACGGATCATCCCAGACGTCTTGCGTACTGTCAGTGGTTCAACAATTTAATGATTCTCTTACTCTATGGTAAACTACTTTTTGTTCTTTCAAGCATCTTCCCATCTCATTGTTCTATTTCTCTCTGAGACTCTCCTGTTTTCTTTCAATTTTTTAGACAACTTGCAATTTCAAAATGTTTTTCGTAATAAAAAAATGGGAAATAGCTAATTATTTTTTAGCTAGCTTTTCCATAAAAGCATCTTTTTAATTATGTTTTATACCTACTTAATGTTTTCTCTATATTTGCTAAAGTGTAACCAACATATTTCCACATTTATATAGTTTAGTTATTCTGTTTCGTCTTTGCTACTTCCTTGCACACCTAGAACAGACTACAAGACTTTTGGGATTGGAAGAAAGAAAGAAAAAAATGAAATTTGAAAATATATAAGTGCAAATTGGTCGGTAAAGTAGGAATGAATTAAAAATGAAAGTATTCTGTTATTATTCACCGAAACTAATTAATTTTTTATTTACTTCTGTGTTTTAAAAGTAGACATTATTTATCTCACAAAGTAGGTTGGATTAAAATATACATACGTATTAAATTTATACTTTTACTAGAGGTACTGAAGTATGCATGTAACTTAAATCGCGAATTGAAGAATATTGCTAACTACAAAACTGATTTAAATTGCTGTGATTTTGTATTATGGAAGAAAAGAATTTGCTGGTCGATATACATACATGGATACATATTATTCACACCTGTAATGTAATAAGGAGATTCTTTTATTTTAGTTGATACGCAGGATCTTATTACGCAAACGATGAAATTTGGCTGTTATTCTAGTACCCAACCACATAAACAAAAGGTTCTTCGCATTGTATCGCTATCCTCGAAGCACAATTGCATCTCAACTTGCCGAAGTTTTCCTGTACTCCCTCCAATCCCTTGTCTGTGAAAGGTCTACAGAAACGGAAAGGGCGTCGGCAAGCATTACAAACGATGAGACGACTGCAGCGCCTTCACGATGAGACGAAGACCTTCTCACCGGTTTGGTGAGGTTTCGGAGTTTCACGAAGACAAGCTAACTTTTCAGTAATGCAATAAATCCATGTCACATTGCGTTTGTGTATGCTTCGATTTGGTCTGTGGATATATACAAGTATTTGCGTTTACCTCCGTGCTACGGTTTTGTTATAGTAGGAAAGTTGGCTTTTTATCGGTACATAAAATACAATAATTTATAAACTGATTTTATTTCTTGATTGCATATTATTCATTAGTATCAACGTGCTGTACGTCTTTATATCATCATACTCTATTTCCAACAACGTAACATCAGATGTCCTGTTTATATCAAGTTTCTCATCATGTATAACTTGTGTTTAGCTTACAATGTAACTGTAACTGTCTGTTAGCAAAACAACCCATAAATAAGACACTTTCTTCTAACGCTATAATATTAACAACTTATCTAAAAAATTAAACAGTTAAAAAAAGAATAGGGTCCGATAATAAAGAATAATTTCCTACTACTGCGTCAGTGTTTCTGCATGTCTGACATTGCACTGCTGTAGTTGGTCGCTGTAGTCACGGACGTAAGTAAACGGTTGGTTTTCATTCTAAAACCAGGCGCGAAGATTTATTAAATTCGGCTATTAAAGCATTCAATGGCACGCCACCATTGGCGTGGACATTTGCCCACTTAATTTGTCGCAGACGATAATTATTTACGGAATAATACGCAGATACTAGTAATTAACAATATAATTTGTAACTTTGACTTTATATATTCAACTAAATTATAAAGGTCATGTACTGTTTCTGTATAGCAAATATTTTTACCTAATTTTAAGAAATATCAAATACTTTTTAATCAATCTAATTATTAAATAAATATTAGCTGCAAATTTTTCTAAGAAAAAAACGCTATCTTCTCTGTCACCTTGAGACACCTCTGCAGATCTACCTTCTAATGTAACAGATACGAATTAACAATAATTTCTTCAAAAACATTAAGTGAATGCGCTTACAAAGCTAATCTACAAGTTGTGTTACATTATTTTGCCTAAATTAGTACCTACTAGTTATGTATGTAGTTGTTTTACATATTAATTAATATACTCTTCATAATATGAAGAAAGGAAGAGATTTCAAATAAAATCAAGCAGATTTGTTGAGTGAAAATGCTGAAAAAATATACTTATTTAGGTAAAAATTGATAAGAATTAAATGAGATCCATCAAATACGGATATTCTCTAGTAAATTGATAAATATGGAAGCATACAGCTTGACAAGGTTTCACTTAATTCTTTCGCAAATAAGTTGCTTTCTACATTTAATTTGCGACGCAATATGTAACATGTACATTTTGAGCAATGAAAATAAATGATAGAAATAAGACATGCCTGCGCGTCGCCGCACCTATCCAACAAAAATTATTATGAATATAATGGAAATGTTAAAATCATTATTACAGGTAACACGATTCAAATATCACTGTGGAATGAAACATACAATTTCACATAATAAATAAAATTATTAATATCTCGTCAATCTATTATATTACCAACATTACAAACTTTGACCTCTATTCTATATTGGTTACCTTTATTTCTATATCCGTAGTAGATCCATGTCTCTTGTATTTGTACCAATTTCATTGTATGTACTTACAATCCAAAGATACACCGTTAGAATTTTTCACAGCGTCCACCGTAATTGATACGTTTGATATTGTAAGCTATTTTCACGGTCCGTACTTTAAATTGATTGAAACTAACAGTTTACCAGGTCAACAAGCTGCATTAAAACGCTTAATCACTTATCTACTATTCGCTCTTGACGTGGACTTTCTATAAATATTGTCCGGTTAAGTGCATAGTTGCTGCTACTATAATAGGATAGGATTTCCTTCCAACTTCTTTTGATCCACTTCGATATCGCACTAAATATGCCTAATAGAATATTTATTTTAATGATATACGGATTCGCACTAGCTGCTAGCAAGTGCCTTACTTAATTAGACG
This sequence comes from Popillia japonica, assembly GCA_004785975.1. Classification (NCBI taxonomy): domain Eukaryota; kingdom Metazoa; phylum Arthropoda; class Insecta; order Coleoptera; family Scarabaeidae; genus Popillia; species Popillia japonica. The sequence continues at coordinate 9,657 of SMLS01037812.1, read as the reverse complement.
GTATATACAGATGCGAAGTTAATAAATTTTACAGTTACCTATCGATTAGTCTCCAATTAATCAAAGCATGATCGTTTATTAGTCGGAAACGGTTCTCCTCGGCTTTGTTTTTAAATGTGAATCTATTACTAACGCATTTAGACCCACCGGAATGATTTAAATAATGTTCACAAATTGCAATGTAACCCGTTTAGAAAGTACTGACGATGTTGTATAGTATCTGGTTAGTGTACTCTATGTTTACAAGCCAAGATATTAATTACTGAAGAAGGAACGAGTGATTGGTAACTGAATGTAAACTTAACATGTTGTACTCATCATAAAGTGATACTTACAAAAAAGAAATTAAACGCCAAGCCACTGACATTGTAACTAAAACGATAGCAATACGTAAGTATACCAATGTAAAAAGTACTGCAAAGCGGAGAAGAAGCGGAAAAATATCTGTATACGCATTAATTTATTGTTATTATTATGTAATGGAGTGGGGCCTGAATTAACTTCGGTCTAATTATAGCTAGTGTTATAGCTAACAATAAATGTGAATTTTCAGTACTACCAAAGTCTAATATTGACTTATATTGACTTAGCGTTCTTTATACTTACGAGGATTTTACTGTCGCTACACTACATATACATATACAATGCAAACAACAAAGATTGAAGCGTGCCAAAGTGTGTAAATATGATGAAACGAACTATACTTAGGGGTAGGAATAATCAACATAACCTCTCATTGCCATATAAATAGACAAAATGTCCGACTAATACACTACTTGACAGCCAATTCAAACGCATTATGGGTAAAGGTCTAATTCGAAGATAGTTTTGATAAAATTAGAAACAAATAGAAAAAAAATAAATAGAACCAGACACCTTTTGTTGCTTGTATCTTATAATATAAGTTCATCTAGTTTGTGTCGTCATTTTAGTAGAAAACCAGTAGATATACATATATAAGTGGCTAAGTGCTTTCTTTTTGCTTTCTTTTATACCTATAAACATAAATTCACATGACATTTTATGAGCGTCAATGTTAGAGCACAAGATTTTTTAGCATATGTCCAACAAGATGTAGTATCTTGTCACTGTACTGCGGTATATTTGAATTACTTAAATGGATTGTTTACAATTATCCAAAATAAGGAAATCCTTTGGCCTGTACGCTCATGCAACCTTAGGACTTTTCTTGTTGCCTTACCTAAAAAATAGCACATTTCGAACAGATTTTGCAAAACAATATTAAAAAATTATCGAAAAATAACGAAATTTTGAAATTTGATGCAGATTATTTTGTGTTGAAAATTTCAAGCTTGTACCAGATTGTTCTAGTTTTGCATTCCACAAGTAAAACGGAACTGAACGACGCTAAATTCCGTACATACATATACGAATTTTTCCAACTTATTATACTACGTGAAACTATCGAGAAAAATTTGGCGAAGTAGTTCTCTTCTGCATTCTGCAACTCAACAACTCAAAGTTTTGAAAGTTTCTCCAGATTGTTTTGCTCTATACTGTTACTGTTTGCTCTATACTGTTTCAAACTTCTAGCCTTCTATTTAACGAACTACATGTCTGTAAAATAATTAAAGAAAACAACACATCATTTGTATACACGAAAAAAAATCTTTTTAATTTTCGTAACAATTTTAAAATATTATTTTGCAGAATTCTGGAATAAGTTTAAAAATTTCTAATTTTGGAAAAGGTGCCAAATTAAATCAGTAGCTGCCCGTAAACTATATCACTTTAATTTTCACCACAATATATTGTCTGAAAATAATTTCAAAAACTTGTAGACATTCTTCGCAAGTCGACCTTTTCTAGCGATTTAAACACAAAAGCAATATTCTACTACCCTATTATTCTTGGTACATTAAAATTTATTATCGCTAATCTTATTGCTTCTGTACTTTCTGTGTTTCTACACGTTATTTTGGGAAATTGCTGCCAACTCTTTACATATTTTTTGTCTGCGTCAAAATGTTCTATTTCGACTACTATCAACAATTATTATTATAAAGAAACGATAATTATTAGAAGCCGAAAAACACTTAAAATAATTACTTACTATGCTAAACACTAATCTTGCATACGGTTAAAATTCATCGGCTCGGATTTCACGTGTCAAAACTTATATTTAAAATAGCTCTTTAATTGTTCGAAACGTACTTTTTTAAATAGAATTTGGATTAGTTAATTGATTATGTATAGGGGCCAACCACGTACTCATGGATGCCATGTAATATGTAATTATTGCGTGTACTAACGATTTTGTGTATTTTGACTTGCTGGATGTTGGCCGTTTAGTCATGATTGGATCGTGAATAGCTAAGGCGCGGTAATTATATAATATTTGAACGTCTAGGAATCATTACAAAATAAGTAGATACATACATACATATATATATACACTGGCAGACACGTTTATAGAATAGTTTCCTTAAAAAGTGCTAACAACTATAAACGGGAATTAATTCGTTATAAATAGCTTCATCTCTTCGCATTTTAATCATTTTTTCTAACAATAAGTAAAAAATAGCTATATTTGAAAACCATAATCAAAGTATTTTCTAGAAATAAATGAAAATATTTTATTATTCGCTAACATCGTAAATAACTATTCTTTTGAATATATTCATGTCAGTTTATTTCTTTTTGTGTGTTCTTCACATGCTATCATGTAACGGAGTTTTACTTGTCGTGTCTTTTTATACACCACATGTGTACAGTTTGTATATAGCATTACCGCACAGATTTACCATTAATTACATGTGCTGTCAGACCCATAATATCCTGCTGACATTTAGCACTCTTTGAGCATACATCTTACGTCGTTTTGTTTAATTTACACGAATGGGTGTTATAGGTAAGAATTTATGTTGAGGGATAGTTTATTATTTATATCTATAATACATCTAAGCGTATATGTTGTAAGCAACATATTCCTAAAATTAAGAAGTCTGTACCAGAAGCTATTGATAATACTGCATAGATGATAAATACGGACAGAATTTGTTTGGAGCTTTGTTACCGCATCAAAATCGGTGCAAACATTGAATATAACTTCTTAATTCGAAATTAGCCCTGTTAAAAATATGTATAAAGCTTAGTGACGATTATCAAGAGTCTAAAATCTAATTCCACTAAAAGTGTTTTGTCGTACAAATATTGTTTTGTTGTAAATATAATGATATTATAATCAAAAAACTAGAAGCGAATAATCCAAACTTACACAACTTATCTGAGAAAAAAGGCATTGCCTGCTTTTAACTAATACACATTTGTCATTTCTTTTGCCTTTTCCAGACAACTATTATTGCCTACTACGATGACGTATGTTGCCTGTGCCCATAGCATTTAAAGCTGTTACATTGTTTACTGATGAACTAACGATAGTTGAAACATACAATCATATTAAAATGCATCAATATCATAAGAGGGTGTCTGAGAATGTTGTGTTGCAAGCAGTGTTTTAATTATAATTATTAGATACCGATGGCTGTAGACTGATTAAACTCTAAAGGTGTAACTTTCCACACATCATTATACGTAGACTGTTTCGTTTGCATGAAGTTAACGCATCCAAACTCTCGTCCAGTTTTAAATAATGGTTGGTTTGAGGACCGCCGTATTATTTCAAGGTGACAGTCAAATGCAAGTCGTCGAAACCGCGGCTGTTGCTGTCGTCGAGAATCCCGAATACAATGGAAACTTTTCATTTAGCATACTACCGAAATGTCGTCTGCTTCTGTCGCTGCCTCCGTTACGTATCTGTATGTATGTATAAGTGGATAGCCGTAACATCATGAGACACACAGACACACGTATACACGCACATACTATATACCAACGCAACAACCCTTCAGCGGATCGTCGTCGCGCGGAGCCGCACATCAGCAGGAGAAATAATTGCCCCTCTTCTTTCTTTATCCTCTCCTAGATTTCCAAACTCGTTTACATTCATGCAAATTACCTGGGAACGTTTTTGTTGTCCCTTTCACGGCGGACGGAAAAGGAGAAGCTCTCCGAACTCCAACTGCAAGCTTAGCGGGAAAAAAAACATCGACGAACAACAACAGCAGCAACTGCACACAAGAAAAAGAAAGGAAACAAGAAAAGTGGCCCGAAAAGCACAAGAGAAAGAAAGATTGGAAAAGAGTAAACTACGGCAATAAAGAGTTGGTCGGACGATGGATTCTCGCACTGCGTGCCGAATGGTACATACATGTAACTTGAAATACAATGCGATTCAGAATGATTGTCGTAGTAAAAAAACTGTTTTCCGGGAAAATTTATCTATACTTACTACCATTTTAATGAGTGAAGTTATCTACATACAAAGTTCATACCTGTTTCATACATTCAATCAGTTTTTGTTGACATTTGGTGACATTGGTGTTCGTGTTGTAGTTTTCTTCGTTTATTTTTTTATTTTTTCAAACCGCTTATAGGTACATCCAATATCACCAACAATAGTATTTTTAAATACTGTAATAGAATAAGGGAATTTATCTCTGGAAAGACAGCAAGTTATTTTACAACACAACATACACCTAACCTACCTAACATTTGCCTGTTTAGTGTACAGTGCCACACACTAGAACATGAGAAATTCAGTTTGGAAGCATATTTCCGAAATGGGCATCGGAATGACGAAGGAGCATGAATATACTCCGTAGATGTATATATTCAAGAATTCCGTGTACAATTTCGAGATGAAGAGTGAAAGATTCGGCTTTAAGCAGCCACATTTATTGACTCGTGCACTGCTTTCGAGAAACAAGCAGTATTTGTAAAGGCAAGTCATCTGGTCGTAACACAGTTCTTACAGAAAACAAAATTGAGGAAGAACAAACTCGTCTAGATCAGAGTCCCACAAACTATGGCGTCAGTTAGCTCAACAAATAGGTCAAAAATCAAAGTTAACATTAATTGAAACAGTTTATTATATTTTATAATTTTAAGGGCTTATTATATACTTCAGCGCAATGAGCTGTCAGAGAAAAATTACATTTGCATCCCTATAAAGTTTCTTTCTCACAAAATTATCGCATATGGTCTGCAAAAAATCCACATGAATTTCGAGAACCACAATTGCACCTAGTAAAAATTGGAGTTTGGTTTACTATGTCCAGGCCTAATTTTTTTTTAGGAAACTGTAACCACACAATGTTACCAACAAGTGTTAGAATTATTAGAAAGAGAGAATTACAAGAAAATGAGCCTGAAACAGACTATTTTCAGCACGATAATGCTCCAGCGGATACTGCTCGACAAACATTCCTATATGTCGAAGACCTTTTTGCTGACAGGATCGTTGGAGTGCAAAGATAGCCAACTAACACCATTAAACTACTTTATATTTGGCTATTTAAAAAATAGGATCTATAAAATCCACATGCATACCGTAGAAGAACAGAGATGCAATGATCAATGCAGTACAGAGTATAACTGCCCGACAATTAATCAATGTCTTCAGAAGCATGAAACGAGGAGTTGATGCTTGTATTAATGCTCGTGCTGGACATTTTGAACACTATCTTTAAATAATTTTTAACTTTTGTTACTTAATAGTTGTACAAATTGTAAGTGGTACTTTAATGTACTGGATTTTGTTATTGATACGCATGTAATAAACTATAGGTACTTAAATTTAGTTAATCACCAGTTAATACAAATTGTAAAATCATAATTTAATAAAAATACGTTAAACACATTACATTTCATTTTTATAAGCAAAAACACCAATCGATAATCGTCTATGTCTTTAAATTTAAAGAAAACTATTTTGTCAAGACTCTATAGCTTGAATTTATTATTTAAAGTTTCGAAAAGTATTTCAGCAGCTCGTTTTTGCCCGGATGCTATATTTCCTTTATTGAGGCACAATTCACAAATCCACTTTTGTATCACAATTGGAAGTAGATTGTAGATCGGTCAGATTTACCCGTCTTTTTTGATTAAAGCTTTTCGAAGGTATCGGTTTAGTAATGCATAATTTCACAAACATTTCAAATGCAGGCCATAGGTATAGCATATTTTAGTTTCAGCTTCTATTTCCCTCAGTATAGTTAATTTTAAAACACACTAAAATATTACTTGCTTTTTTAATAATTAATTGACTGTAGAAAAATAAACAACCGTTTAATCCGAAGTGGCGTGGTTGTTTCATTGCTTATACAAGAGATTATAGTCATATTGTAAAAATAAATATATAATGCGAAGTCAAATGATTTAGGTTATGTTTTCTTTATTATGACAGCTTTGTTTCCTTCTTTGAGTTCCGCCACTGACTTGGTTCAAACCATCATTACAAGCAGGCGCACATACCTACATCCTGCCATTATCTATGGGTGCGGAATTGACAATCTTTTTGAGTCTCTCAGTATACTGCGACAAATGACGCTCGACAACGCAGCGGCAAACTATCAATATTTTACATCTAAAATAACTTAAATTGCAAAATGGAATGCAAATTAATCCAAAATTGCGGTATGACCATAAAAACGTACATTTTGGAAAATGTCGTTTAAATTTGTAAAAGGGAAAGAGACACTTAACAAGTGTACTCTCTCTTGTATAATTCGTTAGTACGTAGGAAGTTGTACATATAGCTGGGAAATTATGATTAAAGACATTTCCACAAGAGCAACATAAAGTATTAAAAAGAAATGGGAAATACAATTGAGATTAAAAATACAAATTTCAAATATAAAATTCATGAATGTCACAAACTTGTTTGCAATCTATTTCTTACACGACAAAATTTCACTTGTCGGTACATTACCTAAACAAGCAACAAACTTTTATAATAAAAATTTCGTTCTTATACTGCTTATGGACGTATACCATGATGACCTGTTGTAGAGAAGAATCGCTGTAGAGTCTCTCTAGTATTCTTCTTCCTCTCGACTTAGCATCGGCTAAATGTGTACAGTCTTTCGCTAACTATTGTCTTGTCCATCGCACTTGTCCGCCCATACTTGCCATTGTTTCGCAGCGCGCGGTATTCATTTATTTCGCCTTCTTCGATACCACTCCACTCTTTCTACTTAAGCGGAGTATATATGCCTACAAATACGACCCCATAGTCTTGTTGTAATGGGACGCGATACTTTATTTTAATTGATAATGCATTTGTTTTATTCGAGTATAAATTTCAAATGTAACATTACCATTTTCTACCATTAGCACTTCATTCTATTAATGTTTTTAAGTATTGCAATATAAAACAAGAAAAAAGAGTTACTTAAAAGATGTCTACCATAACATTCTAAAACTGCGTGATTTAATACTCGTGATATTTATTTTCTCTCAACTTTTAGCAATATCTTTTTAAATTTTAAGAAATATTAAGCGTTTTAACACATTTTGCATTATATTACAGCTCCGAAGTTAGCTGTTTATATTTGCTAAAAGCTGGCGATGGAATGATAAAAAGAAATATTAAAAATAAATATATTTGTCTTCGATGATCAAATAATAATGCCTAATGACATGCAGTGTAAATCCAAATACGACTTGTTTGATTTACATATATTGATGCATTCTGTAAAGTTTTATCGTAATCAGGACAGTAATGACTACTATCTACTTCAACTACTCCATATTATTTACATATTTAAATGTTCACTTATGCAAATTTTACCAGTAAACTTTATTACACGCAGTACATAATTTATGAGCTCCAGGTTCAATAGTACAACTAAATCCTATGTCCTGACAACATGTTTTTATTTGGGAATTCTACTTATGAATTCTTCATGTTCAAGCTGAACTTGAAGCTGTATTGCTTTCCGAACTACTACTGTACTTCTTGCTGCGTATATAGTGTGTGTAAATCTATGTGCATAAGTTTGTACAATATTACCTCCCTGTGAGGAATATTGCGTTGTTAATTATTTTTCAACAAAGAATGGTACTGGGTCGAAGAGCCGGCGATGGACCGGCGCGCCACAATCGCCGGACCAAGCCTTTGAACTCCAAATCTCTGGTTCTCTCACAACCAGAAATCGCCCGATCTTACAATTTCAGTCACCGAGTCTAACTTCTGAATATAATTGTGTAACCTTTAACGAGCGAACGCCGCCATACTCGCAACCTTATAAATATTCCAAAATAATCGAATGCAGCATGACGTGATATTTCAGGAAATCTGTTAGATTCGGCATTAATCCTGCACGCAACAACTAAGGGCGATCAGCAATTGTTTTTTGGCGCGCTCTGTAGCATTCCTCTTGGAGCATTGAGCGAAAATACATCGTTTTGTATACGGTCAGTTTGTTATCGTAGTCTTCGGATGAGCATTATCAGAAGAAAGAGAGACGGAGTCATGCATAATATTTTTATAATGAGCGTTTCCGGGTGATGACCGTCATACTTTCTACAAATAAATGCACAACATATATTATATGCAACTCAATGTTTCCCCACTATTGTAGGTGACATCTTCAGGATTAACAAATGGGTGGGACAAAAGCCTCCTAATGGGTGAAGGGTGTCAGGAAGTCATGGTAACTCGACGGTCAACCACGGTAGAGACGAAAGCCCTCTGACAAGGGAATACTGTTCTGTAGAGGTGTGACGTACGACTGTGCAATGAAGTGAATCAGTGAGCACTCGCCGTCGAAACTGTAAGGGGCGGCCACCAAATACTGGAAAGTGGAGTCTTTTAAGCTCGATCGCTGCCGTTACCTTTATAGGAAAACAGTGTAGTGATTTGCTTACAACAGATATCTGATCAAAACAAATTTTGTAGCCCATATCGAGGAAATGTTGAGCTAAATCTGAGCATGCTAAAAACCACATCCTAAGGTACTAGTTTGAATTGAACATCCGATTCTACCTTTGTTTACAGAATCACAATAACGGAGAATTTTATAGGTGCCTTTATAGGAGAGAGTATGGCGAGGAAAGAATTTGGGGAAGCCTTATAAAATAGGGCAAAAAAAGAGAATCAAGTACCACTAGAAGGCATTTTGCTGTACGTTCTACTTCAATATCTTTTTGTGTGGACATACATATTTGTTCATATACATAAGTTTCGATAAAACGATATTAGTTGTGTATTTTTCCTTGCGTTAGCAATAACGAAATTAATTTCCTAAAATTCCGTCAATCTGCTGGTCATTGTTCAAGAAAACGCGTTCGTTCGTTAAGGGTTAATACATTTTTTCCCATCACATAAATTTTCTAGTACATCTTTTGATTATGCACGCTAATGGACCATACAGTATAGTTGGTAAATAGAATTTAATTTTATTTCTGTTCGGTCTAGTTGATATTACTATTATCATCTCCAAAAGTATATTTACCAAGTTAGTAAGAGGAATATTTCAGATTTCTTTTACTTTTAACAAACTAATATCCAAATATTCAGTGGATCTCTTGGTACCGAAGAAGAACACTAATTCACTATCACCCATAGGACACCAAACACTTTGATAATTGCCAACGCGTTTCGACAGAAATCCTGTCATTATCAAGGCGATAATAAAAGTTTTATTATCGCCAGCATTGCAGTCGAAACGCGTCTGGCTATGTCCTGATTTTCATGATGAAACTCTACAACTTGGACATCACTAATTCTTGGTCTTTCTTTAATAGGGCCCTTTAATAGGGCCCTGCTCTCAAACCCATTCACATATTTAT
>SMLS01037807.1:0-11664 GCA_004785975.1 Popillia japonica | reverse complement strand
AAGCTCCAAGAATAATACAATAATAGCTGCAGTGTCAACACTTATTCAAGATCGTCTGTTACTGTATCTGCATGAATGGTTTTAAAAGCTGCGAAAAAACTTTTTGATTACAAAAGAATGCTTACCATTATGAGTATTTTGGTTGTTAGCGACAATTTGTTTCTTACACTAATTTGTATCGTAAACTAGTATGCATTGGATGAATTGCATAACATAAATTGAAACAAATACTACATTTCTGTTTTAGTTAAGATGATGGATGAAACGTTGTTTAGTGGAAGCAGAATTTATCGGATGATTACGTACTTCTCATACAAGATGCTATCCAGTGTAAGCTTCATCATTATCACACAATGCCTCACCCTAGAAAAGACTTTCGTAATGGACTTATCCGGCAAAATCTTAATAGGCTTATCCTCTATCGCTTCTCGATACGTTAACGTCAATAAAGTTTACTGCGGAACTCTCTCTGAATCCACCCTACCCCCATCGCTATAATATGACAGATAAGGTGACATATTTCACGGAGTAGGCGTTATCGCTCGGATCTGATGCTTCTTTTATCTCCGGCGTAACAAAACACATCATGTCTTAACGTCACTAATACGCTCTTTCTGGCAAAGTTACAACATATAAGCCGCATAGTGTTGCATCGTACTTTAACAGCATCAGCGTATTCAAGAAGTTATGCTAAGTATCCTAGAGGGATGAATCGCTGTTTAAAAAGGCTTTATGCACACCCATTATAAATCAAAATGAACACATATTCTTTCTAAAACTAAAACTGGAGTTACATAGCGCTAGATGCGGAGTGGATTCATGCATATTATAATATATCATATCTGGGATGATTTATTGATGTTGGAGTTTTAGATTTTAACGTCGTAGATTATCTGATGTTCTTCTAAACGGGGATAAGTTATGAATAATTTTTCTGTTTTCCTTCCCGTTTTAGCTTGAGATAACTCCTTATAGCGCTTTCTTCTACGGGGAATAAAAGGTAGGTCAGTGATAGCCGTAATTTATTAGATAGCTGTATTTAAATTAATCATAGAATTTTTATGATATTGTATGTAAATAGGGGGCAGGATACAATATTTAAATTGGAGTGTTATGTATTAGGGTTCGTTGGAAGGCATCCTGTGCTGTAAACTTTAATGTTACTACAGTTTCCAAGATATATATGGATATATGATACTATTATATGTGGAATGAAGTTAAATATTATTCAAATTGTTTTTTTCATGAATATCGGGCTCTACATTAGAATAGACCCGCACACATGGTATTCAAAGCTGAGTGCAGATGTTTCATAAATAGATATACTTACTGTAATTGATTATTTTATGTATAATATAATCCTCAACATTAATAAATATGCATCGGTTATGTAAAAGATAATAGCTTCGTTCCAAAATGCAAGAAGTGTGTTTAGTGGATTGATTCAAGTGGATAAAGGCTAGATTTCGGTTGTTGTGCTGTAGGCGAAGTAGATCAGAAGGGCTAAGATTCCAAATAAAATAATTAGACAGTTGCACAATTGATCTTCCAGGCAGGATGTGGCTGGTATAAATACAGCAACAAGTTTCGGCTGGACGCGGTCGGTAGCAACCGCAGCCACACTCGCTTACGGTTTAAGTTTTGTTAACATTGCTGGAGTGATTAAATTACCTGCCTGCCAAGATCTCAGAACAATGCAATTGATCTAAAAAGGAGAAAAGATCTAACCTAAATAAGGGAAAACAACTTGAGGTGCTACGTGTTGTCTTCAAAATATATTTCAAAATTTGGGAAGGCGTCTGAAGAAGTTATATTATGTAATAATTAGAAATACAATTTACAATATTGAAACTTAGGCGAAAAACACACTATAAATTACAGATGTTAAACAAAATGGTCATACATTATGTCTCAAACGTATTCTCATGTAATACATCAGCCTGATGGTTACGAAATGAGCTTCGTCCGTCTTTACAGGCGCATTACATCGGCATTACGTTAAGCACAGTAATTTCAGGACATTCCGTATTCATTAGATCCACTATTATGGAAGGTCGCGCCGTTGTACTAGGATCTAATCTATGTTTAGTGAAATTGCGAATTAAATTTAATCAATAGACTATAGCTACACCACCACCGGGGGGTTGTGATGGCGCACACACCGGACAGACCAGCCGGCATCGCTTGTGTATGCGGCCGTTGGTAATAATTTAAGTAACGATAGGTACTATAATGAAATCGCTGTCCTGCAATTTAAATAAATTATCATCCAAATTGAGTAATAATCGTTGGAACAGTGTATTCCCGTTTTAATGTCCAACCGGCGCCTGCTATCTGTAAACTCAATTAGTACGAATAAATATTCGTGGATTAGGTATCGGTATCGTGTAATTACTTTCTTCAGCTGTGGTTCTGTTAATCAAATTTTCGATTAGAGGTTGTTATCGAATTGGATACGCTGCGAGAATTCGTAATACAACACTGGCCTCTAAAAACACAATAAATCTGTAATATACTAAAAGACAAACAACAGAGAATTAATTAGTAAATAATTGGAAATGAAGTGGAGGAGAATTTTTTCTTAATTAACCGATTCTATTTAATGTATGTTATACCATAATTACTAAATACGTATTCTAGTGTAAGAACTTCCGCAATCCAAGTTAAATTTAAACATACGTTAAGTACTGCCGGAAGAATAAATTACACTAGAAAGTGCAGTAATTGATGTATTGCCAACAAAACAAGAAGTTAATATACTCTCTCATCACGACGTAAAAATCTTAAACCCGTCTGACATCGGTTGTCTTTCTACCACTTCAACTCTGATAGCCGAAGAGATATTTAAATCCATGTTTTCCTTTTCTCGTTCTATTCAGAGTGATTAACGAAAAAGCGGTGACTGATGATGGATTTTTTTAAAATAACTCGTGACTAATGAGCCTTTTAAGGGATGAGCTTGTTTTTTTCTTGCCTACCACTGCGGAGACTTTCAAAACATTTTTCCAGCGATGTCAAGTACAATTTGTCACGGTTTATCGTCCACGGGTAAAGAGATTATAAAGTGTGACGTGCTATCTTACCACAGGTAAATATGATGCTCAAGCGCAGGTAGATTCTCCAAAAGTTTCTTAGTATAATAAATTGTAGGTTTGTAAATATGTCATGCTTGAGTATATTTAAACATTGCATAATTGATTTTAATGTGTTAAGAGGATTCTAGCAAAGAAAGGGATCAAGGCAGAAAAAATTAAAAGGCCCACACAACATGTAGACCACCAGGACTGGTACCACTTAATGAACCGTTCTTAATTGTTTAAGGGGTTAGTTTCTGAACTAATTAATTAATATACTACAGATATGAATAGGTTATAGTAGAACTAAACACTGTAGCCACTCATTTCTTTAGCTGAAAGTTGCAGGAAATATTTTTGTAGAGTTAAACTAAAACTATGCGTATTGTAAACTTCTTAAAATGTAACATAACTGTCTTGTAAATGCTCGTAGATAAGTACAACTTTGTATTGTGTTAAATTATTTAACATGAAACTAACTGTATGTATTTTGTGGTAAATAGTGAAGCTGTAGCAAATGTTTATTGAAGTAACTAGAAAGTTACAGGTAAGGTCGACTGAACAATAGGATTATGCAGCTCCAGTACAATATACAAATACTTGAATTCAAGTATTTTATATTAAGAAGCGTGTTGGAACGTTTAATGCAACACAGCATGATGCATAGTGGTTTTCAATAATATATTAGAATCTTTATCAAAGCAGAGCATCAATATCATCCAATTCTAACACGGAAATTACTTTTCTCTTACTATATTAATACAAATACTACCGACATACTTACATGGTACACCAGTTTTATATAATAATATAAAATGTCTGTTTACTTGATGTGTTATCGGCGAATATATGAGGGTGGTATGAAATGTTTCCGACCTTAACATGAAGATGGCAGTTCTCGCCAATAATCTAGAGAATGTAGTTGAGCATCGGTTGAAAAGTACTTATTAAAATTTCAACCATTTTGGACGGGTAGTTGTTTGACAATCGTTTGAGTAAGTCAATGTGAGTGGTCATTAAATATTTGTTTTTGAGACGCAATAGCTCTACTCAAATCAAAGATAAGTTGAACGCTGTGTACTGGGACTCTGCACCATCATTTACCACAGTGAAATTTTTGGGCAGATGAATTTAAACGGGGCTGTACACGTTTGTGAGGCGATGAACGTTCGGATCGACCAAAAACTGCAACCACTGACGATAACGTCGCTAAAGTTCATCAAATGATATAAACGATAATTGAATTAAAGTGAGAAATAGGCTATAAATATGTCCAAATAACATGTTTGTCACATATTGAATCAACATTTATACATGAGAAAGCTGTTCGCGCGTAGGGTGCCGCGTTTGCTCATGTTAGACCAAAAACGTGTTCGGATGAACATCTCCAATGCTCTGTTTACACCATCTAGGCGCAATAAATCCGAGTTTTGGCCCCGATTAGGTACTGTAGAAGAGATCTGGATACACTATTATACGCCCGACATTGACAAAAATACAGTCAAAATAGTGGACTGCGAAGGGAGAATTAGCTCAAAAAAGGCAAAAACTTCTTTTTCGTTTGGAAAAGTGATGGTACCTACTGTTTTTTGAGATAGTCGTAGGGTTGGTTATCTTAAGCGATTATCTTCAAAGAGGAAGCACAATTACAGGAGTATGCTATGCATCATTACTTGACAAGCTAAAGGCAGAATTTGAACTGCTTGGCCATCTTCCTTTCTCACCAGATCTAGCCCCAAGTGACTTTTTTTGTTACCTAATCAGAAAATCGCGCTCGGAGGACAAAGATTTTCGTCAAATGAAAAGACCATCACTTTCCTAAACAATTATTTTACAGAGAAAGATAGGTGGGTTAAAGAAATGGAAGCATTGCTGGAAGAAGTGTGTGGATTTACAAAGAAACTATGTAGAAAAATAAAAATAAATTTAAAGAAAAAATATCTTGTATCTTTGTTAGGTCGGTAGTTGCAGCAGTGTTGGGAGTCCCAACTGATGTTCTTAAAATTATGTCGTTGGAATAGAGTAGTGCATTTCAAAAAAGAAAGAGTGGTACGATAAGACGAGACGTTGCTGGAGGTAGCTAAGATATACTATGATCAGGTAAATTTAATTTAGATTTGAAATATTTTCTAATTATTTTATATCCGTTTGGTAGACTTAGATGATCTTGCAACTGGTGAAGGTCACAATAGGTTTGATCTGCCGCTGCGTTTTAATATAAAGTTGCAAATATAGAAAGTACATTTCTTTTTGAAAATTGTAGGAGATTTAGGTAAAAGTAAAACTGGAATGTTCTATTTTCTACTTCTGAAATTTGCATGGCATAAATTTATCTAATATTTTTTGTTGGAACAAAATGTACAAGTGTTTATAGTAAGCGATATCGTGCAATATCTGCAAATTTGAAACAGCCTGTATATTAATTTCATATATTTCCTCCGAATAACTTTGTAGTTATGTATATAGGGAGCAGTCGCTGCTTAGTCGAAACGGCTATCTATGGAATACGAACCTACTGTATGTAACACCAACACGTTTCGGAAAGTCGGTATTTATCATATCTTTTGCTGTAAATAGCATAATAAAGAGGACAAGATAGCTTACGAAAAGGTTATGCTGATACATAGAAAAACTTGTAGTTATAGTCTGACTATGTACTACAGCTTTAGAAGCAGCTGCAGCTGTATCCAATATAATGAAAGCTATTAAAGATGAAGGCATTTAACTGCATTACTAATAATTTAGGAAAAGTAAACTTGTTCTATTGAATTATTCCTTCAAAAGTAAGTAAAATATTTAATGACCAGTGGCACTTATTATTTGTTGGTATCTCAGCTAAACGTCCAAAATTTCTTTACCGATGTTCACATCATTGGGTTTTGCTATATTTTCTAACAGCTTTTGCCATTTAGAATGGGAATGACATGTCTGCTATATAATATACTCGATAATGCAGGGAAAAAGTACCTCGTAACGTCATCTCGATACAGTCGTATAAAAAGCAGCAGAAGTCAATCTTTACCGATCCACTTAATAAATTTCTCTGCTAGTTCTATATCTAGGTAACAATGGAAGTACCGCTTGATCTGACAAATTAGTGACATTTTGTTCCATCCATAGAGCTCGACCTCGAGCTTTCATTGTCAAAAGATACATTATGTATTTACATAATGCATATGAAAATGACGAAAATGTGAGTTTTTGCAGCAAAATAAATAGGTAAATCTATAGTTATATAGGTATATCTGCTACAAGTATCTTAACAGCACCATTCAAACAGAATATGAAATTTTCCAATGTTTTATTTGACGCTCAAGATAAACTTAATCCCTTAGACAAATCAGGTGTATATCAGCTGAAATGTAGCCTGTGTAAAAGGTCTCTACGTCAGTCAGGCAAAGGAAAGTATCAATATTATATTAAAAGAGCATTTTAGATCATTTTCTTCATATAATAACGATTTAAAATTTACTTCATACCACAATGCAACCTTAACACGTATAATAACAAATAATAATATATTTAGCACAGTACAGAACCAATTATAGGACTAAGAAAAAAACAATAACGTAAATATACTAGAGTAAAGCAAAACTAAATCTTAACTACATCTTAATTGTAACACAATAATGAGACTTATAATAACAAAAAGCAATCTGTCTATGTTTATTGCTTTCCAGATTTCTCAAAGAACAAAATCACATCTGGTGCAAATATCATTATAAAGTCTGGCCATAAAATGTACAGGAGATTTAACAAGCATGTTAGTGTGAGGTACCCGACTATAGAAACTACAGTATATTTCGGTATATTAATTTTCAATCTATGAAGTACCAGTACAGTATCTGCAGTCAACATCATCATGCAACACTCCATACAGAAAAGCCAGAGCAATATTATTGCTAATAGTGTTCTATCAAAAGTTTCCAAGGGGGTAGAGTGGTCAATACATAATAAATAATTTTTTAGAGCTTGTAATAAAAAAAGCACATCGGTTTTCATTTGCCAAACTGAGCTGATGTACTCACACTTCCCTATGTTTGTAAAAAACTTTAGTTTATAAGCAGTACTATAATAATTGTAATTTTCTTTAGTTTGGAAAATAATCTAAAATGTTGGAACTGCAACCAATAACTCTAAATACACTAGTGTATTAAGGTAAAATATTGTTTTATTTTAATTTACTAAATGTATCGCAAAGTAACGGCTGGTACCATACATTATTTTGCTGTTCCATTGGAATGGTGTAATACAATGCGAGCAACATAGATTGAAATCAAGACCGGTAATATGAAGAAACAAACTATACACAGGCGTAGCAATAATCGACATAACCTATAACATAAAAATAAATAAACAGACAAAATGACAGACTAATACACTACAGCATAGCAAATTGACACGCATTATGGGTAAAGGTCTAATTAGAAGATAGATTTGAGAAAATTACAAACTAATATATACATATATATAACCAGCACGCTTCAATCTTTGCTGTTCGCACTGTAGAATTGATTAATTTTGCGATAAATATAAAACATGCTTTCTACTACAGTAGAAGAGAGAGCAGAGTATGCGGCTATTTCTATTTAACTAACCGTTTATTTAAATGAGGTGAACAAATCTTTGCAATTGCAAAATTAAAATAACCAGAGACGAGTCATGAGAAATTGATATTCCAGTAATTCCTTTTTACTTGTTACTTTTTACAGGAGTTCTACATCAAAGAAATTAAAATTACAGTTTAGATGTTTCTTGAACAGTGAAACGAATACCTGCTTCGATTAGTTATTGATTCCATTTCAGCTTTCATTACCTAATATTTAATTCCACAATTAATGCAGGAGTTGTAAGTCACAGGGAAATTAATTAAACTTCAGAGCTACTATGTACATTAATTATTTAGATTATATATATGGACATGTACCATATATAACTTCCATACCTGCCTTCTATTAATTTAATTTCAAACATATGCAATATTTATTTATTAGTATACACGTGCGCAACTAATAAATATCTAAAATTATTAAACATTGAAATGAAAACCTAATTTTCCTCTATTGAACCTAAAACTAATCAACAAATGCGGATAGGCGAAACCCGGGAATTGTTTGATCTTGTTAATATTTGCTTTTAATATCCATTTCAGTTTCAAGTTTAAACGGGGGTAGTATCGGTGAACAATCCTCTCAACTTGTACCTAAAGAGCCAAACGTGAAACATATATACTCTGGTACCTTGCTTATCGTTCCAATACAGTCGAAAGTTATTAATAAGAACAATCTACGCGAACTAAATTGGTTAATAAAATAGCATACGTACATCCACTGGTACGTCTAGCTTTAAACTGTTGTATCGAACCAACGTCGAACTTCTGCAATACGAGGTACACTAATATAAGGCTGCTGCCTTTGGGGTACATGATTCACAGATCAAATACGTAGCCGAGATTTGTCGGAGTTTCCATTTCATACTGCGTAGTAGATCATTGCATGTTTTCGGTTTATGGTTTTGAAAGGATTCTAACTACATCTTAATTTAAAATATAATAATTTAGATATCTAGTTTTGGTTGTTGCTTCTTAATATTATTATGGTACGTATTTTTCTGATCTTTGTGTACTTACAGTTCCACAAAAGTGTACCAGCTGTTTTTCTTAAAAATATGCAAAATTGTTAAAAATTTGATTTGGATATATTAGTAAATTCCATACACTAAAATGCGTTCACTTAATATGTTGTCCAAACTCTTCTGTCAAGCCATACTGACAGCGTAGAGACATGCTTTCTGCAAGATTTTCCGGTATTGTCTCAATATTTCGCGTATTTGGCGAAAGAGCCACTAGATTGTAAATCTTCTTTTCCCTAAGTTTGAATCTCATAACTGCCCACATGTCTTCAATAAGATTGACATCCGGCAACTGGGAAGGCCAGTTATTGTAACGATGCCATTTTCCACGCAGTATATGCATGACTTCGGTGCTTTGGGTCGTTGTCCTCTTGAAGAAATCATGAACTATTATCTGACACAAACCAGTTCAATAAACACTTATGGCAAGTAATGTTCATTTTCTGTGCATTTAAATTGTTCGTGAAAAGATCTAGAGTACCAAATCCCTGCTTACAAAAGCTAGCACACGTGTATTTTTACGGGGTGTTTTATGGTACGTTGAACAACATTCGTAAGGATTGCATTTGAAAAATCACGCTCAATGCTAGTCTATGTCCACTTCCGCCGTTTTTTACCATATTTTTCACTGAGAAAAAGTTTTAATTTTGTAGACGGCCAGCCGTATTCAGACTCAGGCAATCGTCGTCTAAATGTATTCAAGCTCACTTCGATACCATTTTTTCGTAAACCATTCTTTGCTCGACATAATAAACATCCAGGTTATTTGTCAAAAATTTGTATTATTGCTTTATCGTCCTTTTTGTTGTTTAGCGTTGGGTGTCATGCTCCGATAGGGCCTCAACATTTTTTCTATCTTTATAATGTTTCATTCACTTTCTAACAAATCCCTCGGACTTTTTTATGTAAAGGCCGGCAGCTGCTGGCGACATTTTCGGTCCTTTCGGATGTGTGCAAAGAAACACTTCTGCAAAACGACCTGCATCCGCAGCACTCATTGTGTTTGTTTTGTTCTGTTATGGACGAAGCAAATCACAGTACTGACATAACCTCAAAGCATTTTTCGTAACAGTTTACAGAATCGGAAAAACCGAAACAGTTACCTGTGCGGCAGCTATTGACCAAATGGGGATCCGTAAGCTATTGTGAAACTAAGTGTATCTGTTCTCCACATATTCTTCTACTTTTAGGTCGATTCAAACAAAAGGTTCTCGAATCTTTAATCGAATTAATAGTGTTTCAATTGACCTAAAAATATCTGGAGAATGAATAATATTATTTTTATGAAAAGAGGTTGTCAAAAAGTGCAATTTTGCTTCGTTTATGTTTTTGTGTGGATTGTTAACTCTTGCAGAAAGCAGCTAATGATGAGTAGTTTGTCTGAGTAGTTAGTTGTTATAGATAACCATTCAAAATGACAATAATAGCTATACATAATCGATAATAGCAACGACAATTCAATTACACTACACGCTATGCTCACTGCGTCTATTGATTACAACATATCGCAATTATCAAATTATCTGCAACTTGCACTTTTCCCACAAGAATATTGACGATAATTTGCCGACATTTATGTTTTACTAAGGTATCGTACTAGCAAAATAAGTTTGTGAATGTTGGCAGGAACGCAAAGTGTGACGAAACTTGGCAAATCATATAAGTAAATAAGTGTTATCAAATAAAACGATTATTTTTTAATAAAAATAAATTACATTGTATAATATCTCTACACACTGTATTTGTATACTTCTAGGTCAGTAAGGTCTTTATTACCATAGATTGTCATGAGGAAATCTGCCGAGAAAGCAAGTATGTTGATACGATAGATATATAAATGCAAAAATATAAACAAATCGTATAGAACTGCGGCTTCCTAAGGTGTATTTGTCCACTATACCACATCGTTTTTGATTGCATTTATATCTGCATATTTCTCTCGAAAATATATATTTTGTTGTTTCTAAACTTCTGTAAATTTAAGTTAACTGGAGTTCTTTTGGACATTATACAAATTTTATCAATCAAAACTTTGGACAAATCGGGCCACATTTCTACATAAAATGTTCTTGGTAGATAGTTCTGTTATATGTACATATATAGTTGCACAAAGAACCTATTATTAAATTTCTTTTTAATTTTTTGCAGGATGGTTAAATTAAAATCTCCCTTCTGATTTTACTGATTTCGATACTTTATTAATCGAGAACTACTACAACTAACTGCTAAGAATATACCTGTAGTGTAAATTGTATTATTATGCACATTATTAACCCTGCTGTTCTCCTCTTATGACCCAAAATTAGATTCATATATTAATAACTTTTTTATTTCTAAATTTTTATGCTTAGTACTTATTGACTTTGTCCCTTAGGTGTTTCAGGTAACACAGATTAATTTTTTTGATATTGAGTTGTCATGTCATGTTTTTATTCGTAATTGTTACACTAATATCCTTCGGGTCATTATGACCCGAATTCATATTGTGTTGGTAATGCGGATATTATTTTATTTTTAATAACTTCAACATAACAATCATAGGCCAACGATTTGTTTTCCAATCGTCGGCCTATGATTGTTTTTTATAATATCTTAGATACCAGTGCCTACATCGCGTTCGTCTTATGGCGAGAAATAAATCCAGATTGGAATAAAAATGTTCTGTTCAGACGAGAATATTTTTGGAACAACTGGGACAGCAACTGATAGAACCCCTTGATTATGACAAGAAAACATTTACCTCGTACTGAACAAGCCGCTGCTATAGTTACGGTAACACAACAAACAGTTCAACCCGAAGAAAGTACACTTGAATTTCAACATGAGACTGGCAATAGAAACAAACAAGCACGCTGCAAGTTTTGTCCTTCTAAATGTGATAATAAAACAAATTAATATAACCTGTTGTAAACGCGCAAAATATTTGTGTAAAGCACATGTAGCTTACTATTGTCCCGAT
>SMLS01037792.1:0-11065 GCA_004785975.1 Popillia japonica | reverse complement strand
TTATATATTTTTTATTTCGTGTCATTAGTGACACACACAACAATATTTATTGAAGAAAACATACGGTCCTATGGATATAATCGGATAGTTATAATAGCATTTCCAATAATAAATATAGAAATCAGTTGCTTCTAAACTGAACGTGCCAAATTTGTCATTGCTCAAAGGATACGACAAGATAAGAGATACAACTATTCTACAATTCTTTTATTTGTATCTACTCATGTAGCTTTTGAACATTGCTCTGGTTCAGTAAAAGCGCGCCTAACGATCTAACGAATCGTTTATACTTCCACTTTTATATGATTTACGTTCATGTGCGTTAAATTTTACTCCTATAATTTTTTGGAATTGCTTTTGAAAATCCGTTGACATGTGTTGTTTTCATCTCCTCTGCAAGATGCTAATTTCATATATATAGAAAATATGTGAAATGCACTGAAATAGTTTAATCCAAACATTTATTGCACATTTTAACCTATTTATCAACCTATACAATTAATGTCATGAACATGTATAAAATTCTCAGAAATTTGAAAGGTTTGTTTTGTTATCAATATCCATTTTTGCTCATTTCATAAGCCTTACTTGCGTATACATATGTACATAACTTTAGAGGTCTGGACAATCTTATAGGCTGAGATGTATAGTTATTCCATAAAACAATGTTATTGCTAGCAATTATAGTGGTTGCGAGTGGCTGGAGAAATGTGTAAATTTGTTTATTGAGTTTGCTATCAACAAGATATTGTCGTCAAGTTTATTTATTGTATATAAACATGCTGTTCCTTTCTACTTCCTTTTTTTATCTACTTGGATTTTCCGAAACATACTCATCCTGCAAATTCAATCATTTCTCTCCCTTTTGTTGTGACCCAGATTTCTGCGTAACTAACTTGCTATCGTTTAATGAATGAGGGTTGCGATATTGCAGTTTGAGGTGTTCCACGTGGCGATGAGCCTGCTGCCACTTTGCTGCTAAATTTGAACATAAGCATTGAGGTTTTTCATTCGCCGACCTTTTATATGCAATTTATTAATATGATCTTTGCCTGTATAGTTCATAACGCCATTATATACTACAAAAGCGGTTGGATTACTTTTACTGTTTTGTTCTAGCTAAATATTAAAAATATTTTGGAAAAGTTTGGCTTTGTGTTACTGCTGTGTTATAGTAAATATATAAATTTTTAATTACTATAATTTTAGTACACAGTGAAATACATAAACATTACACATAAATCTGAATTGTTATCCATAATTAATTTCTATTAATAAGTCTAATAATTGTAATATGAAGAATGTTATCGCTAGGTATCAATATATGGTGTCCACAAAGCACACCTCTTTTTAAAATATAAAGGTGTTTGGTTAAACAGGAGAGTTTGTAATATTCGTAAAATATTAAATATTAATAACGTCAAAAATTGCAATTGAATATGATTTTATTTGGTATTTCTTGTAGAATTTTTTTTGATATTCAGCGAGCATAATAAATTTTTTGACTGTCTATTAATTATTCAGTAGTACATATACATATTTATGTATAATGGAATAATATCGCGACTTAATGCTTCGATGATAAGAAAATAATTCACGACCTATGACAATTATAGCCACCTTAAATACGTGAATATAATGCTTTGTATTACCGACAACAGAAAAAATCTAATTAATTCAAATTATGTACGTGCAATTAAAAAAAGAAGCATCGCAACTAAATGAAAAATTATTAATTTTATAAAAAAAGCCTATCTGTCACCCGAAGCAATAATATTGAATAACTATTATTTTCATAGCACATAAACGAGTTCTCTTCTTTCCCTTTATTCAATAAAATCAGACGCAGAAGTTTAATAACGCAAGCTTTTATACTCTACATATTTTCTTGAATGACAATTTTGCTTCTTGCTTTTATTTACCATGCACATTTACGTTCTGATTTGATTACGTGGACCAATGAATATGAAGAACGTTCGATTTCAATACAACCGATAAAGTTGGAATAGTCGTTGCTTTAGAAACGTAGAAATTTCCATTTACTTTTTCCCCGGGTGCGCTTGATTTAATTTGCACTACATACGAAATCAAGTACATATAAATATAGAGGGATAATATTTTTGTACTGTACATGTAAGTAAAGACACTGATGAGTGAATTAATAAAATAATAGAACCGACTACGACACATTCACCGCTATAGAATCTGTAATGTTTTAATTTTAATGCTAATAATGCATATTGCTTTATATGATAGCACAAACTAAACAAATACTTCGACATTATTATCGACAACGTTGAACAGAACAATGATTTACAGATTTACAACCTTTGTTACTTATTACCTATCCGTTTTGTATTAGTCCACTTTTTCACTTGTTTGTTTTGTTTTTTCTTCTGGTACTGATTTTTGATTAATTAATTCTAATATTAAGCATCTACATCATTCGAAACGATATAAAACTAATTTTCATTTACGTACAATTTTGGAAAATCGGAATTGATTCATTTCCAGGGGTATGTCGCATCGGAAGCTGTTAGATGGCGCTCAAGGAGGTAAGCTAGCTCCAGTCATCATCAGTCCAGACGAAACACCCACCACTGTGGCGTCTGAATGTTCACAAACACCCACTATACGTCGTCCCAGCGTCACAACGTTAGTGTTTTGAATGTGTTTCTATCTAGTTTGCCCTAGCCCGTTTCAGTTTGTTTTGTTCGTTGTTGATGTTTTTATTTTGTTATGCTGATTGTAGCTTCTCTAAAATTACTTGAAAATATGCTTCAAATGAGGAAATTGCTAGAAACTTACTATTGAACGTTTGCAGCATCACAAGCTTTTACGGTATGATGCACAATTTTAGATAAGCCAGCATGAATTAGGCATGTTGAATTAACTACAGTTTCGGTTATTCGTGTTCTACATCGATGTGAATATACTGCAGTGTAGAATATTTTATGTTATTTTGATATAATCTAGCTATTTCTACAAAACTGTCTTGATAAACGTTTCTAATAGACATGGATAATCTTTGTTACTTCTGAAATTCAGACATTTGAAATGTACGTTTTAATTATATATGTATGTTGCACAAAGCATGAAATGCGCACAAATATTTAACAATATCGATTGCAAAAAAGGAGCTACTGCAAAGTGTTGTAAACATACTTCTAAAATTGACTCTACAGACACTAGTTTGTTTCAGGGGAATTTTTTGCAGTGTATGTCAGTGAAACGCAAATATTTTCAACTGCTGTATTTAAGTCTTTATGTCTATATGAATATTTCTACGTATGTTGCTACACATACATATTTGCTATACATACAGTTTGTAGTTAAAGATAGGCGAAAGAAAATAGATGTGAATAAATATTGATGTTTAGTTATAATTCATTTGAAACAATGTTGAAAGTATAAAAATTATGAGTTTTAACCTCTTTTGTTGCGGTTTTTGCACGTCACAATCATTCTTAGATGTAACACTTTTAGTACAACCACCTTACACAAATCTTCAAGAATTGCACAAGCTGTTAGATCTTTTTCGCTTTACTGACAAACTCTGTATATCACTACAATGTGTGAGTAATTGAGAAATTCAGCAAATGCACGATAGTCTTATTGTATACCATTCTTTGAAAATGTGAAAGTAGAAGTTTCTTATTTGATAATATTTCAAAACAAAAAGTTTACGAGAAATATTTATATTCTTCTTTTCTTCGTTAAACTCTATACTTAAACGATGCTGTAGAATAAGTTGTATTAAACCGAGATTTGAAGCAGAAAACATAATTGGACCTGAATGTAATAAAAACCACTGGAAACGAGTCAAACATGTTACGCTAGTGACAAACATTTTTAAAACACAGAAGAGTTTGAATGAATCGCAAAAGCATTGGAGAAATTGTTATCGAAGTATTAATTCAGACTATTTTGATTTCTACAACGAAATAGATTATTCGCAAATGCAAGAAACTTTATTGAACATACACATAATATAATTTACGATGTTTTTAAACTATACAACACTGGAAACTACAAGACTTATGTATAAATAAAGTATTAATTAAGTAAAATTTTAGTATTTGTCATTAAACAGATTGTAAGTTATCCCGGGACTACTCATTAGAATTGATGTTGGCGCCAAAAATGGCCTTCCAATGTGTAGGTCAAGAATATAGTGTTGGCTTCAATATTTAAATCACTGGTTCTAATGTTTATGTTACCTACCACAGATTGGTCTCGTCGACATGTTCGAAATGTTTATCTTGCTTAGAATAACAAATCTGGCAGCCAATTATTCCGAATTTGTGGGGGTTCCACAGAATGATACCTTGAGAATTAACCAACATTAGCGTCAACCCTTATCCATTGTCGGTTCGGGTTTTACTCCCAGATTTATAGATTATGATCAAGGTTGCGCTGATGTTTGAGCACGGTCTCTTGCATAACCTAACCTCATCTGTCAAAAGCATATGCTCAAGCATCAGTACAACTTTAAACATGTTCTCTAAATACAACAACAACTTCGTTCTGATGATCTACATTCGTACTGTAATTTATAAATAGAAGTAAATGCGCTTTAAATGTTGGAAAAATTAAAGCAAATTTGTATCTATTAATCTATACCACCATTACATTCAAGCTTCCTTGCATAAATCTCAACTCATTTATAATATACTAACATACTGTGGTGCATATTATGTACTCATTTTTATTACCGCAAAATAGGAATTCTACATAATAATAATAATAATGTAAAAATTATTATTATTTTACTCTTTCCTAACATTGAGAATAGCCCATTTTCGATGTTCAATATTTAAAACTTTTTTGATACTATTTTTCTTTCAGTAGCACCGAAAAGTGATAAATTTCCGATATGTCTGGAACACTCCCGGACATATATTAATATCGCCTATTTATGAAAGCACTCGCAGAATTAAGCAATCAATTTACAATTCATTATAAGCTAAATATATTGCAAAAAAAACGAATACAACATGATATTGCTCATTAATCGAATAATTCTAACTAAAAAGTTTTTTATACACATTGAACATTGAAATTTTCTTGCACATCACGTTTGAGTGTCAGTTAGATGTACACTTTATGTAAACACAGTTTGTGCATAATCAACTTATTGCATATGTTTATTTTTATGTTGTGTACTGGTGTAAATTAAATTGGATCGCAGTCATTTTCATTTTTCAATTATATGTTCAAATAAAAATAATTTTAAGCGCATATTTTCAGAAACCCTAGTTCAAGCAGCTTGGTGCTATCAGAAACTGGATCTTTAGATCGAGCGAAGGCTGCTCTAGAAAGACGAAAAAAGGCACAGATGCAAGAAACCGAAAGCGGCTCTATAACGGGAAGGGTGGAAGAAACCCGAGTAAATCCTGATCATCTCATAGCTGAATTATTAAAGAATACCAATCTAGAACCAGCAGATGACTCAGCTGAAAGTAAGTTTATGTAAAATTTACATTTTTTATAATTTGTAACGATAAAACGGAAGACTACTGGATGTAAATGTAAATACTCCTTATTTAATTATTATTTCTTAAAGAGAATATAATTTATGCCGAGAAGGTTACTACTTTAATAAATGAAACGTGTTTAGATGATTTTCAAGATAATTTCGTTTAATTTTTCTACAGAAAAATAGCGAAAACATAGTTATATCATTGACTACATTAAAAGACGTAATAACACCATTTTTATATTCCATTTCACTACTATACCATCTAGAGCCAAAACCAAAGTTCTACACTTTACTAAAAAATAAATAAGGAAATTCTCAATTCCTTATCACCCAGAAAACATAGCAACCAAACCGACAAGTCCTTCTAATAATTTGCAAGCTCTTAAAGAAAATGTGCAAAATATCTACAAAATATATTTTTATTTTCAGCTTCTGGTTTACAACTATTCATAGCTAAAGATGGTACAGCAGCATTAGGAAATCACGAAGTGAAATCTCAGATGTCGACCGGCATGCAGCTATTCAAACAAGTAGTGGTCGAAGATAATAGGTAGCCAACGTTGAAACTGAACTAGTGCAATTATATATAAAACAGGCACGCTAACCATGTAAAACTATTTACAAATATTCATTGAGAAACTAAAACACGAACTTCCGGTGAAGACGAAAACGAAATGCTCTTCGTACTATTAGAGACACAATTTCTGTTGGTTATTGTGTTAGTGTATAATAGGGCTTTTGAGAAAAGATGTATAAATGATATTTTTGTAAACGAGACAACACTATTTGCTCTAAAGTGCTCAGTCAAACTAGCAAGAAATGACGCACGCAATCGACTGATTTCTAACATCCTTGCACAATCGATTATCAAAAATAAAAAATTGAAAATCAAACGATACGAAATACCAAGTTAATTTATATTACGGCTGTTCAGTATTACAAAGTAACGATAAATTAATAATGTGAATAATAACGAGAAAGTAAAATCATTTGTTACATATATATATATCCGCATAATGATATTTTCCAGTGTTGCCAATATTTGTGATAAGAGACTTGTTGTGCAAATTTTTCTATAATGAGAAATTATGTCAAAAAGATTAAAACATCACAAGCGCGGACAGTGTGATGCCAACATAAGGTGACAATATTATTTATTGTAAATTATTCAGTACTGTATTATACTCATATATTTAAAATGTGTTCTTTATTATATTTACCTTCTCCTTTCCTTACACATTTTTGAATCTTATAGATTTTTGATAATTACAAATTACGGCTACGAGCCACATTTAAGTAAAGACAATGAATTCAATTCGTGTAATAGAAAAAACAATAGGAATTAATAAATTAACAAAAAATTAAATCATAGCAGAACAAACTGACTAATGTTACTACTAACTTAAAATTTTCAATGAAGTGGATGTTGATGTTATATACTGCGCAAGTGTACACGGCAACTTTTTCCAGTTGTCAATTGTCAAATTACGATAAGTACCTATTGAATGTGTGTGGCATATTTGTAATAATAGTACACGCCTCATCATCTGCAAGTGAACATCAGAATGAATTTATCCGCCGCACAGTGGGGTATTTATCGATTCTAGCTGGACAAAAATCGATTTTGCGAAATTGATCTTACCGTCTCCTTTCCGATCTACATGAGGGGTCGTAGGGGTAATTACCCGTAAGCAGTTTATTATGAATACGAACCTCTTACCTTGTACATTACTTTAAAGTTTACTGTTAATTCTGCCAGACGTGTCTGTTTACATAGTTTTGTTCAGTGCTTTAAATTCCATTATTCATTTTTTATTTAGAGTAAACTTTGGCAATGCAGCGTTATGGATTTATCAGAACAAGGGATGTACATGAATCTGTAAAATTTTTGCACTCGTATGTGCTTTATTGTAGTAGATATTTTGTCCTGAAAATGCTTGATAAATTTCTTATAACGGTTAATTTTTTTTTCAAAATAGAAAAAGTTATACTTCTAAGTGATGAATTTGCGATTACTTGTTTACTTAGAGTCTCAACTAAATGGCAAATAGTAGTTTACCTGCCCATTTTTGCCCGTCCACATCCTAGGAATATTTTAATGTTTACATAACTCAATTTATTTTTATCGCTTTTTTGTTGGGCCATCAGGATTAAAATCGGTATATGTATACGCAATTGTATGTTTATTACAATTTTCTTACTACACAAGATATATATAACATCAATTTATCCTTCTACGTCTATTGTTTTCGTAATCGTTTGTCCAATATCATAATATATACACATATGTACCTATTTAATGATTGTGTTTCCCCATTACTTAATTTACCGCAAATCAGTAAGTTTTTATTAATTATACGTATTATTAATAAAATTATTGCTCTAATACTACATACTTATTTAAATAATAAGAAGATATGACACGGTTTATTATTGCCAAGGGTAATTGTATAGTAATTATAACTAGAATTAAATTACTATATAATTTAAATATTGCAGTTTTCAATAATATAGTCAGATAATGTTGCACAAATGTTATTAAAACGTTACACAGTCCCATATACAACTGTAATGTTATGATAATAAATCGATTTCATATCATAAAAATGCAACGGCAATTTTGTCCAGCTAGAATCGACAAATACCCCACTGTGCGCC
This sequence comes from Popillia japonica, assembly GCA_004785975.1. Classification (NCBI taxonomy): domain Eukaryota; kingdom Metazoa; phylum Arthropoda; class Insecta; order Coleoptera; family Scarabaeidae; genus Popillia; species Popillia japonica. The sequence goes on along the minus strand of SMLS01037792.1, from coordinate 2,925 downwards.
GGTGAACAAGTTGTTACATATGTAATAGTATTGCTACATGTCACTAGCGCGTGGCTGCTGCGTATGAATGTGTTATACTACTTTATTATAGCAGGTACACGTTTGAAACACAAATGAAGTATCTACATATTTAAATAAATATAAATGTTCAAATTTCTAAAGCGATACTTACGAATAAAACCAAAACATGAAATTACAGCATAATTTACCTGCAGATGCGGCGTTTCGTAGTCTCATCAGTACACGATGTGAATTATTCTGCAATGCCACTTATGTCTCCACATCTTCTTCACTATTATTCAAACGGCCTCCGTGAGACGTTGATTTCTCTGTAGCAAGATTTGCAACTAGAGAAATACATAGGTATACGTTAAATATAAAAATGTTGCAAAGGTTACAACATAAGGAGTACTCACATGCAGATTTCTTTGGTTGCAAATTTTGACCGAAACAGGTAAACACCTGGCGGTGATCGTTTGATTAATAAATGATGGGTAGCTCTTGCGACAGACATTAAGCGAACACATAAAGTATAATATAGGTAGGGTATAAAGTGATCTTGTATATCCACAGTAATACTCACGTACTATATAGCTATCACTTACCATCCATGCAACTTGGCGATTTTACGGATTTACACGGGAAGAGCTATCTGCAACGGTTTTATTTATTTGTAGTTCTAAAGTCTTTCACAACTATTGCAACTTGAACGGTGTAAGAATTGCAGATACAATTTAGCGTAAACAGTCGTCCTTGTCTATTTTCTAGATATTTTTTCCACTTTTTAGGTCAATTGAAACACTATTCAGTTGAAAAACAATTTATTCCATAACCTATGTATATCTAGATAATCCAAATTAATAGTTTTTCGTTACACATTTCGATAGTGGAAGAAATTGACATTTACTTCTTGTCAAATAATTATTTGTACATTATTACTATACCTATGCAATAAAACCTCGTTACAACGCTCTTTTTCTCTGGACCGTACAAGAGCGTTATAACCGGGAAATCACAAGTACTGGTAAAAATTAAAGAACTTGGAAACTTTACAAATGTATTTTAGATCTATTTTGAGCTATCCATCATAGATTGCTGGACCGCACTTTTTCTGTAGCCTTGCTTCAGAACTTTTATGATTCTCTAATCGAAAAGTTGAAGCGTACTCGTTTTAAAAGATTGTGACTTAGCATATTTTCTTATTGCGGCCGGTTTTCTCATGTGTGTTTCTGTACTATTTGTGGAAACGAAAATCGTTGCTCAGTTTTCCAACGTGGCATTTCCAAAGATTTATCTGCTATCAGTTTGAAGAACAGCTGAAATTCATCGCCGTCATAAATTTCTGATGGATTTTACCTAACAGTGAGTGTAAAAGTTTAATTTCTCTATTCGGATATTAAATCAGAATTTACCGAATTCGACTCACCACAAATTTGCTTGTAAATCGGTGATTCCCAGAGAGTTTGACACATCTTGGGCTTTTTCTTGCAAAATTGGGTCACTTACCGAGATATTAAAGCTCCTAACTTGCATAAACCAATTTTTTAGGATTGTTTCTAACCCGTCGTATGTTGCGGATCATATTTTCTTGCTGATGGTGCCTTCAGGAAGCGAAATAAAATCACTTCGCTTTTTTAAAGTTGCATACGTGTAAATCAGGATCTCATGCTCATAAAGGACTGAAAGGAGAACTTGATGTGTATCGGTAAAACAAACAAGTGCTTATACGTGGAAACACATTGTGGAAGATTGACCGTAAATTCATAGACAGCGCCGGCCCGACGCTAATAGGCGCCCGGGGCGAGATTTTGATCTGCGCCCCCTCCCCTACACAATGAATTGGTCTAAATAATTGTGGAAAATATTTATTTTTTTATATTTACATTTACAAAGAGTTACACATTATGTAGGAAATATAACAAACAAAACGTCTGTTAACAAAACTTTTGATTTTCTAAACAACTTAAAAAGAATCAGTCTGATTCTTCAATACTTTAAACTCCCAAAGGAACTTTCCTTGCCTTGGCTTTCGCAAAAGAAGTTAAAAGAAGTAATGATATTATATGGACAACACCGCGACGAAATACGGACAATACCAAGACGAAAAAATTACGTGACAGTTTGAGGTTAGAAATGAACCAGTGTGAGTATGCACAGTACAGTGTGTACAGTGTGGAGCGCGAGTGAGGCGGCGCCCCTTTGGCCGAGGCGCCCGGGGCGGTCGCCCCGCCCTCGGGGCGGCGCTGTTCATAGAGGTTACGTTCGCGAAATTTTTTGATACATCAGGTATTGTTTTCGTGTCGCGTTTTCCTTTAATCTTTTGTCAATTTGGCCTAGTAGGTATATTGCGAACAGAAATTAAAATATATTCTATATTATCTTCAATAGGAGCACACTAATTCACTATCACCCACAGAACGTCAAACACTTTGATAATTGGCAACGCGTTTCGACAGAAATGCTGTCATTATCAAGGCGATAATAAAACTCATTCAGTTTTATTATCGCATTCATTATTATACACGCAAACGACATTCAGCTCTATAAATCTTTCAAACGTCAAGACTGGCTCTGGTCTGTAGACGACCTGAACTCCGATTCGACTTTGATCTGGACAGCTTAATTTAAACATTAATCCCTCTAAATCACAAGTAATTTTATTTGGCAACACTCGTAAGGAGTTGCAAAAGCTGTTGCAAGTGAAGGGAAATGGCTCAACTTTGCCTATTGTGGATAGTATCAAAGACTTGTATTGGATAACAGTTGAAGATTCCGAGAGCAAACTTTTAGATATACAGGGTGGGGCACCACATTCCCGTCGGTTTATATACGAGAAACGGTAAAGTATTTTAAAAATCTTTTTACTAAAGGTTGTGTAGGTTCATTAGGAGCACATTTTAAAATTATTTGGAAATATACAGGGTG
>ML215312.1:563-16071 GCA_004785975.1 Popillia japonica | reverse complement strand
AATTTTTCAAATATATTCTGTATCAATCTTTCAGTAATAATAAATAACGGTAGCAGATTATTATTAAGATGCATATAATATTTATGTTATTTATAATTTTCTTTTCTTTGTAAGTAATGCCAAACACTGTTAAGAAGATAAAGATATATGTAAGTATCAACCTATAACAAAAATTGTAGTGTGCAATAAATTATTCTCACTACGAATTAAACAATTAGACGAAATTAAGAAGCTGTTGAAACATAATAATCGAAATATCGTAGTACTTATATATTATGTTTTCATAATATCAAGTAAGTGATTTGTCAATATCAAATTATGAATAAAGGATTATTTAGAAATTAAAATTTCTTATTTGCCCAATAATTAGCAAACGTTTTAATAACAGCAAACATTTTCTTGATAGAATTTTCTAATACATTGTATTCCTTGCATTTAAAAAAACAAATACATACATATATGCTAGTCTGCTTAACGGGAGTGTAATGCTTGGATACGAAGCGATGTATTTATTCTCACGTAATATTATTACTTATTACCATAAATATATTTCACAAGGCTTATTTAAACATCTAGGCTGTGTTTAAGACATGCGATGACCTTGCATATACCGACCGCAGCTGAAGTTTTCACTGACATAGACTGTACGGCGAGGGACGTGACATTTTGGCTGACGGGCACTGTACATACATATATGTATAGTATCTATATATTTTTCCTTCATTCGATAGATATTCCCTTTCTGAAAACCTTAATGTACCGGTTAGCATTCCCAACATGGTTTTAAAATCACTTGTGTTATACTGATAAAGTAGAACAAAATAGGTATAAAAATAACGGATTGTACGCGTGTAACTAAATTTAATTAATAAAGAAAAACGAAAAAACCTAAAAAATGGCTCGACTTTGAATATCATCAATAATGGACAACACTGTACATACGGAATAATGTTTTTAATTCCAATGGCACAACATTGCTGGATTTACTTTTCCAATCTTAAGTGTTATGTTTGTCGGGACGATTTGCCTTTGCTGCATGAGGATGTGGTCTTTCACCCCGGTATTGCAAGTTTGTTTTGCTGTATCTGGCATAGAGAGGTCAAATAACTTTCCCGGCAATGCAGTAAGTAAAAACTACAACTTTCGTAAAGCCGATTTTCACGGTCTCTATAGAGCTGTTGGCTCGGCAGACTGGTCAGGACTGGATCGATGTTCTGATGTGGATAATGCATGTAATTTGTTTTATAATATACTCTACGATATCTTCAATCGTTATGTTTCTGTATATCATAGTGCTGGAGCATCTCGTTTTAATTATCCTTCTTGGTAGCATGCGTGAAGTTATCCACACTTTCCAGCCACACTTTTCCATCGATACGAGAGTTCGAATAAGTAGCTATTGCAATATACTGTCAATCGCTGTAGCTTTCTTATTCGGTTTAAACAAAAAATCGTTCGATGTGAAAGATATTGAGTGATCCTCTCAAGTAAAGTTTAATCTATCAAATCGTCCATCAATTTTACCCGACAGCAGGCTTAGAACCATCAAAAGCAACAAAAATCGAAAAACCGTGGCTGGGATAGTTTCAACGCCAAGGGTGTCTTATTTGTCCGAGTGCCTCGATACTGACCACATATAAAATACTTTAACATGATGGACTTATACCAAATCAACGACCAAATTTATTGGCTGGCGGTTTGTAACCCTCAAAAGCAACAAAAATCGAAAAACCGTGGCTGTGATAGTCTAAATGTTATGGCTACTTTATTTACCTAAGTGCCTCGATATCAACCACATACGCATAACATTTATGATAAAATGATTGTTTTACCCTGTTATATAAACGGACTGCATAATTCACAAAGGAGATTATTGTTATTTTCATGCAGCATTTCTAGTGTTGTGCATTCTCTATGTTTATACCTTTGACAAACTGTACACTTAAGTATGTTTTGTACAGGTGTAGCAATTTGTCCGCGGGAAATGCAGTTTTATCTTACGTCATCAGAATTAAGTAATATTCTGTCCTTATACATACATATATGATAGGGAGCTAGCGAAGTTTATTAAATAATAATTAAAACAAAAAACCCAACTTCACTTAAATAAGTTAAGTATATTTAAGTGAAGTTGGGTTTTTTTGTTTTAATTATTATTCTGTCCTATACATATATATTCTGTAGTTATTTATATCTATGTTATTTAAGTTCGTGCCTTTTACAATACTTTCAAAATAGTAAACAATATAAACTCCACAATTGTATGAGTCTCGTTGCTTACTATAGGATATTAAATGCGGTTTCCATCCATAAGTGGAAATTTTCTTACCACTTTTCTTGTTATAATTTTCTAAAAAAAAGAGAAATTTATTTAGATAAGCTTCCGTTTCCGTAATTGTGTTATCAAACGGATTTAAAAACGTAATTTTTTCTTGTTTAATATCTGCTATGGCCAAACAGAAATGATGGGAAGTTGGTTGATATTTTACATCTGAAAAATTTCGCAATAGCGGCAACGCTATTATGTTTTTGTCAAAAACAACACTTAATAATGATGGGTGATTCTCACCATCAGCATATAGAAAAATCCGTGAAGCCGTTAGATAGTTGATTATTTGATATATGTATATCTGGTTTCGTGTTAAATATATTAAAAAAGATATCAACAATAAAATTTGAGAGCGACTCATTACCGGATAAAATTTTGAAATCATCGGAAGTAATTTCCTTAACATCACATAAGTAGTTTTAAAAAAAAGCAATATGATACCGTTTGCCAGTTTCTTTGTAATATGTATTGTCCTTGACTAAACCATTGTTGTATGTATCAATGTTCCTCGGATTCGTGGATTCACTTACAATAGATAAGGTGTTCCCTTTACGACAAATATTACAAACAAAAGAACCGCTGAAGGATTCTTGGTTTGAAATACATATTTGATGGATCCATTTATTGCATAGGTCACATTGAACCCAGTCTGCTGTAAAATCTAGTACGCCTTCTTGACAATATGAACAAAGGTTATTTCTGGATGCTCGAGATTTGAGTACGATAGGTTCTGTTTTCAGTAAGGACTTTATTGAAATCCCATGAAAGTTTGATGTTGGATTTTTGTACTTTTTCCATACTTCTATTGATGCTAAGCCTTTATCAACTGAATAATTTATATTTTTCGTAAGTTGATTTTTTTTGTATTAATTTTTTCTTCTTTCAAAACAAATAAAATGTGTTTTCTTAATTTCCTAATAACTCTGCTACATTTTTGATTCATTGTCTTATGACACAATATGTTTTTTGCTATTCCAAACCAACGCTCAACTGGTGCGTTACTTAAGCGATGATTTGTTAGCAAACCACTCCATAAAGAAAGATACGGTTGTAATATGAACAGCTTCTAGGAAACTCTAATGTAAAGTGTGAACTAGCATTCTTAGCGATAAGATAATTTAATCTCATGCAATGCAATGTTATATATTATTATTATTATGTAGAAACTCTTCAGTCTATTTGTAACTATTGAAGACAGTACAGTACTTGTTCATTTGGTAATCAAAATAAAGTTGTGTTTAAAAACTTCTTCTAAAATAAATAAAATATAAGTGGCGCAGTCAGTAGGATAATTTTTCCTACAAATTTGGCTATTTTGAATTGTGATATTTGGTGTGTTTCAACATTTCGAGGTCCGAACCGAAGATCGTGAAGAAGACGCAAGAGGCCCGAGTGTTAGGGAAAATATAGACCGGCTACGGCACCTTAACAGGCAAGGTGGGCCACTACTTATATTCGCTGTACCTAGCATTCCAACGTCGGAAGAAAGAAAACAACTTGCCACCCTGGATGAAAAAGTAAGTACTGTTTCAATAACAAATACGACTCAACCTGTCTATCGTAGTCACATTTCATTATTTGAAATAAAAATATCCTAGTAGATATCCCCCATAAAATTCCGTGAAAGTGACAATCCGGTCGTTACCTTAGTAGTAAGCACAAACAAACAAAAAAACACTAAAACTGGAAGATTTAACATAAAGACTTCAAAACCTAGAAATAGAAATGGCAATCAATCATCAATTATTTAAAATAGAATTAGATTCGATTCCAATATTTAACGGAGACGCGAGCGCTATAAACTTATTCATAACTACTTGCCACCAGATTTGTACAAAATATGCGGCTAACCCGGAAATAAAAAGCGTGATATTTAACACAATTTTAAGAAAACTAAAAGATAGAGCCAAAATTCGAATTTGTTCAAGAAATGAATTAAATACATGGGAGAAAGTTAAACCGGCTATATATAGTTATTTCGCAAACAAAAGAGATTTTGGGCAATTAGTACAGGAATTTAATAATACTCGAATATTGCCAAAAGAAGACCTTTTAATATTTGGCCATAGATTACAAGATTTGTTATCAAAATTAATGACAAAATTAGCGCAAACACCAGACATTAACCACAAAGCACAGCGATCGGAAAATCTACCCGAAGACATCCGGGTACATGTAAGACCACTACGACCAGACCATTTGGAAGAAGCTATGGGTTTTGCACAAGATGCAATGAGTTTTAAAACTAGATCAAACGCAATAAAAGGTTTAAAAAATTCTGCCCCAGAATTTCCGCAAAAAACCTTTACCCCAGTGAAGCAAACTATCCAAAGTTACCCACAACATACTCCTTCATCAAATTATCCAGCACAACAAACATTTCAACAACCAAGACGTTTTCCACCCCAACAATCTGGATCATTTCCTAGAGGTCCTATTCCGAACTTTCCCAAACCAATTTATAATCAACCAACGAACTTCGCAACAAACAGACAAGTTTTTGGACCACCAAAGAACGTATGGTTACCAGGACAAAATAGAACGTCAGCGCAAACCTCAAGACCAACACCCATGTCTGGCATATCCACAGCAGTAGCTAAGCCAATCAAGCATGTGTTTAATAACGAAATAGAATCCACAGAAGATAATTATGGTATCCAGCCAATTTTTAATGAAGAGAACAGTTTATGGTAGGCCCCTATCGAACCCTACTCAGAAGACATGCAAGACAACACCTTAGTAGAAAACTTACAACAACACGAAGAAAATGTTCAAAAGGAAGAACATTTTATTATAACTGCCTCACAGGAGAACTTACAGAATTGACGCTAAACGAATTACCATATATCCAAATTAAATACCCTCCAATGAAACTATTAGTAGACACAGGTAGTACAGTTTCTATGATAGACCCTGAGATCGTAAAAATGTATTATCCTCAAAACATATTTAAAGAAAATTTAGAAATTCGAACAGCAAAAGGTAATATACTCATCGATAAAGTTGCAAAAATACTTTGCTTTGATGAATTAAAATCAAACGGTCATTTAAATATGGTCATGTATAAATTTCATAAATTTTATGACGCCATTATTGGATTAGACGATTTAAGATCAATGCATTTTAATATAGATTTGTCTAAAGGTATGCTATATAGAGAAAATTATCAATTACCAATCAAATTCAAGAAAACGGAAACAATTACAATGCCAGGAAAAGAAAGAATACTTAAAAAGGTCTTTGTAAACCATATAGAAGGTGACATCACTATTAATGAAATAACACACACTCAGATTCATATACCTAGCTGTGTAACATCAGTAAAAAAAGGCGAAGCAGTAATAGAAATTCAAAATTTATCAGACATAGAACAAACTTTTGAAATAAAACCCTTAAAAGCAAACGCAATAGAAAACTATCATATGTATCAATATTAGGTAGAGGATGCAGAGTCAATGCAAAGATTAAGTGGTATGCTTCGAACCGATCACTTAAATGAAGAAGAGAAATTTCGTATTTTACAATTATGCAAAAGATATATACGTATATTCAAAAAACCAGAAGATAAGTTAACATTTAACAGCAATATAAAACATGAAATTAAAACAAAAGACCAACAACCAATCTTTATTAAAGCTAGGCGATTTCCTCATCTTATGAAACAAGAAATAACTCAACATATAAATACTCGTAGACGACAAAATTATTAGACCTAGTCAAAGCCCATGGGGATCACCCGTACATTTAGTCGCGAAGAAATTAGATGCTAGCGATAAAAGAAAATCAAGATTAATGATAGATTATCGAGCAGTAAACGAAAAAACTATTGACGATAGATATCCAATTCCCAACATAGATGATATACTTGATAAGTTAGGAAGCTGTCAGTATTTCACTACATTAGATTTGGCATCCAGGTATCATCAAATATGCATCCAGAATTAATCAATAAAACAGCATTTAATACCGATCATGGACATTACGAATTTCTTCGAATGCCCTTTGGTTTGAAAAACAGTCCGGCTACATTTCAGCGTGTTATGGATCACTTGTTAAGAGATGTTTTGAATAAATTCTGTTTGGTCTATTTAGACGACATTATTATATTTTCACCATCATTAGATGAACATATGAAACATTTAAAGTTAATTTTTGAAAAATTAAAGAATGCTAATCTGAAATTGCAATTAGATAAATGCGAATTTCTTCGTAAAGAAACAGAATATTTAGGTCACGTAATTACACCCGATGGTATTAAACCGAATCCAAAAAAGATCGAGGCTATAACACAATTTCCAATCCCGCAAACTCAAAGAGAAATAAAATCATTTTTAGGCTTATTAGGTTATTACAGAAAATTTATAAATAATTTGGCAAAAATTACGAAACCACTAACGAATTGTTTACGAAAGAAAGAAACAGTAAAACATACCCCTGAATTTATAGACACATTCGAAAAATATAAGTTACTTTTATGTAATGATCCCGTTCTTAAATACCCAGATTTTAATAAACAATTCGAACTAACTGTAGATTCTTCAAATTATGCAATAGGCGCTGTGTTATCACAAGATGATCATCCCATTGCATACGCTTCACGTACATACGTTAAACCCAACCGAAACTAAGCAGTCATTGGAAAAGAAATGCTAGCAGTAATTTGGACTTGTAAACACATTAGGCCATATTTATACGGAAAGAAATTTATTATTAAAACAGATCATAAGCCATTGCACTGGTTATTTTCTATTAAAGATCCTAATTCGAAATTAACAAGATGGCGATTAAAACTGAGCGAATATGATTACGAAATTCAATACAAAAAGGGTAAATCAAATCAAGCTGATCCGTTATCAAGAATAAAATTTACAGAAAATTATATAAACACTATAAATAGTGATCTGGAATCTATGATAGCGAATGGTGATAATCCTTTAGCAGAAATTAGTATAGACGAATTGGACGAAATAATAAACAGCCTTCCTCAAGAAAATAGTAACAATCAAGAACAAATAAACGAAGAAAATAGTGTTAGCAATACGATTCACCCGGACAATGGTAATCGAATATCGACCAAGCCAATAATACAGGGTTCGGCATAACAATGTTACCATTTTTAATACTAAATATATTTTAATCAAAGAATAATACATTTTTTGTTATGATCATAAATAAACCTCTGGATTTGACATGTCAGTTAGTGACATTTAAAAAATGGATCGCTTTACAAGCGAAAATTTTTGTTGTTGAAAAATTTGCAAATGTACGGTCAATCACTGCAGTGCAAGGTGCATTTCGGCTGGAATTTGGAGACAGAGAAAGAGGGGATGCACCATCTCGACTGACCATTCGCAAATGGATCAGAAAATGGCAAGAGGAAGGGTCCGTTCGCAACAAAAAAGGAACAGGTCGAAGATTAGTCAGACATGCTGAAAATATTGAACGAGTGAGAAATGCGGTTCAACAAAGTCCTAAACGTTCCGCAAAACGACACTCTTTAACTCTTAACATTTCGGAAAGAAGTCTTCGTAGAATTTTACACTTGGATCTAAACTTCCATTCTTACAAGACGCAAGTTGTTCAAGAACCGGATGCGCGCCACAAACTTAATCGAATGGAACGTTGTCAGAATATCCTAAACGCTATTCAAATTAATCTTAATTTTCTAAATCAACTTCTGATGTCTGATGAAGCCAATTTTTATTTATCATGTTTTGCCAATAAACAGAATAATCGCTATTGGTCTGACATAAATCCAAAAGAAATTCATGGAAAACCTCTGCACAGTCCAAAGGTGATTGTTTGGTGTGCTGTTGGATCCATGGGAATTATCGGGCCTTATTTCTTCGAAGACGGGAATGGTCGATCACTAACCGTAAATTCAGAACGTTATGTGTAGAGATGCTGACAAATTTTTTGCAACCTGAATTGCACCGCCGAGGAATTGAAAATGTTTACTTCCAGCAAGATGGGAGCCACTGCTTATACAGCCCGTCAATCGTTGGAAACTCTACGTATCTTGTTCCCTGGCCGTGTGATTTCGCGTTTTGGCCATGTACCCTGGCCATCGTGTAGTCCAGACTTGACAGCCCCAGATTTTTTTGTATGGAGGTACCTTAAAAGTAAGGTTTTCTCCGGAGCTATCAACAACTTAAACGAGTTAAAAAATCGCATTACTGAGGAAATTGAAGCCATTCCCGAGGAAATGCTACAACGAGTCATGGTAAACTTCTTTCAGCGTTTACAAGCATGCATTGCAGAAAACGGTGGTCATTTGAAAGATTGTATCTTTAAATAATATATCCAAATGTATATACATTAATTTAGGATAAGAATTAAAGTGCATTATATTTTGTTTAAAACTATATTTAGTATTAAAAATGGTAACATTGTTATGCCGAACCCTGTATAATAGCCAGAATATTTATAGAAATTCAAGACGCCGTAATATTCGCAAATATGGGAAAACTACATCCATCAAAAATCCCACTAAGCGCTATAAAAGATATAAATTGAAATTTAAACTTGCTATACACTTCAAAACAAATACTGGTACTGAAAAATACATTCAGTTATTATATGTATTTTTGCATTAGCATACAGAACTACATAGAAGATAAGGAAATTATGTTTAAGATATCCATACCTATATTATATAATCCTACCTATAAGTTTTACCGCATTTATTCTATTCCTTATAATCATCATTTAATTCCATTAGATAAGTCGTATTTGCTAATTGAAAATAGTACATATGCATCAAGAACAAGTACCTGCCCGAAGATAGAAGACATCTTTATATGCAACGAACAACCTTTACTTAAAACAAAAAATTGTATTTTAAACCTCATGAATAACCAAGATACCTGCACGAAGATAGATACATGTCGAGATTCAAGAAACTTTGGTTCAATAAATCGGCCCAGGAGATTTATTAATTCATTCACCAAATATTACCGATGTTTCATTTAAATGTAATGAAATTGGAATTTTGCAAATTCAATATAATACATTGCTTAAATTAAAACCTAATTGTTCAATTGAAATAAATCAAGAGAAATTTAGTTATCAAGAAGGAATAATAAAAGGAGAAATATTTCATCCGCCAAGAATAGAATCACAAGTAATTGACGTTCAAAATTATAATCCTGTCAAATTAAATAAACTTAATCTAGAAGATTTTAAACGGGTACAAGTGGACATTGAAGAAGCGAAGATCCCAGAATTACCTATTCCAAATAGTAAATGTTACTAAAAAATATGTGCCTTTTAAAGCTGAGTTTTAGTCGAGCAATTTTTGTTTAACATTTTTTGATGTGTCTATTAAAATAAAGTGGTGGGAGGTAATTTAATGTTTTTTTAAATAAACCGGTGTAACTCGGAAACAGCTGAACGGATTTTAACAAACTTGGTTTCGTTGGAAAAAGCATTTATTGTTTCATCAAACCCATCTTACCTATGATTTCTTTAATTCTTTGTGACACTTTTTGATATAATAACAGAAAATTGCAAAATTCTCTAAAAAATCAAATGCAGTAATATGAACCTTTTTTCCATAAAAATCTAGTGAAATGGTACCTAAATAGGTTAGTGAAAACGGTATCTCGATATCTTATTCCTAGCTTGAAATATCAAAGAAAAAAATTAGTTGTCATATACTCCTAATTTAAAAAAAACGCTATTACACCGGTATATATAGTTGTTCATTTGTCATTTTTTAAGATTCAATGATAAAATTTCATAATTTAATCAATTTTAAATAATAAAAGTATTTTTAGTTTAAAAAATTGGAAAAATTGTGCTGGAGCACAATCAGAAGAAAGTACCGATTTTGAAATAAAGCTAATGTGTTCTTCAATGTTCAAACTGTCTTGCATTACACTCAATGCATTGATGCATGCCGTTTATGGATGAACATTACAGCAGCTTCAATTCCTGCTCTTGACGGGTTACAAATAGGCTATAGTATTTTCATGTCGTCTCTGGCTGTTGGTGGAATTTGGTAAACAAAATATCTTTCAACCGACCCCATAAATAGAAGTTAGAATAGTAGAACAGGTGAATTCAGGCGATCACAGTGGGCAAGAAAATAGTTACTTGCCGAATCCACCTCTGGTGATATCTTAGAACTAAATGTTCTCACACATTTCTTCAGAAATGTGCTGGGCAACCGTCTAGTTGCAAAAACATATATTGCCGTAATTGTAAATGCATATCTTTTAATAAAATTGGCCATTGGTTTACCAGAAAATCAAGAAACACGGCACATAGGCAGAAATAGGGCAGATAATAGTTCCAACCAGGATACCGCACAATAAAGGCGATATTGTTATTATTATTATTAGTATATGGAGGCTCCATATACTAATAACTCCATTTTTTAATTAGGAGTATATGACAACTAATTTTTTTTCTTCGATATTTCAAGCTAGGAATAAGATATCGAGATACCGTTTTCATTAACCTATTTAGGTATCATTTCACTAGATTTTTATGGAAAAAAAGTCATATTGCATTTGACTTTTTAGAGAATTTTGCAATTTTCTGTTATTATATCAAAAAGCGCGCTCTAGCGGCGTTACCAAGAATTAGAGAAATCATAGGTAAGATGGGTTTGATGGAACAATAAATGCTTTTTCCAACGAGACCAAGTTTGTTAAAATCCGTCCAGCCGTTTCGGAGTTACAGCTGTTTATTTACAAAAACATCAAATTACCTCCCACCACTTTATTTTAATAGATACGTCGAAACAGGTTAGACAAAAATTGCTCGACTAAAGCTCAGTTTTAAAAAGCACATATTTTTTAGTAACATTTACCATGTGGATATCAATGAAAAATCACTTTAAAAATTTAAAATGACGAGTACGCCCTCTGGCGACCATCTTGGAATATTTTCCACAGTCTTCTTTTGTCCACTTCAGTAATATATTTTTTTCCGCAAGTCGCTCGGACAAATAGTTTACGAGATACAGCACTTTGCATTCTTAACTGGCCACCCTGTACATTGATTATAACTGGGCCCTTGCACCAGTTTTTGTTGATCATGTTAGTGGTACCGAGCGGTACTTTAACTAAATTATTTTCTTCAGCATAAAGCAATGCTTTAGCTTCGGAGGGAATCGCTACATGATCGTCACTAATGTTTTTGTTACTGGAAAGTTTATTGAAATTAACATCTACGTTCGAAAAAAAATCAAACTGCCCAGTACAATCATACAATGTTTCTGGATGTAATGATTCTGTTTTGTGTAGTGGTGAGATATCCAGATGTTTAAACGGAAATATTTAATATGCTCTATTGTGGTGCAGAATGATAAAGACGCATATCCATAGAAGAGGAATAATATTGATGGTCTGTTGATATATTGAAATTATTAATATCTATATGTGTTGAAAATTTTCGAATGTTTCGCATGTAGAAAGAATATATCCTTTTACAATTTCTCAAACTATCTTTGATATGCATTAATCGGCATATAGGTACTTGAGTATAGTGAAGAACGATACGACAATTTGTTAAACTCTGACTGATTGACTTTCAACATTTGAATCGCTTTTGAAACCGTTTCCAATTATTGAAGTGCCTTGTTATTTGCACTACAACATTTCCTTTCGACAACTTTGGAACCAGAAAGAAGAGACCTTTTTATATTTCCAGTATTACGTTTTATCACTTTACAAATCATATTGCGATATTTCCAGTTATTGTCCTGGAATATACCGGTTGTATTGAGTGATAAGATATTTAAAGCGGCGAGGAGGTGAAGGGAGCTACGTCCCCACCGATATTGTAGAGTACACCGTTCATAGACTCATACGCGTCCCCACTTCTTAGCGAATTTTCATACCCCTTACCTCTTTACGGCTTTATTTATCCTATTTCTCAAAACGACCGGTATATAACGATGCCATGGATATAATTTTATCATCAATTTTAATTCTTTGTAACTGCTCGAAAGTTAGGAAATTTCCCAATGGGAAACGTATTTTTTCTGCCCATTATGATGCTAAAGTAGGTATACTAAATAGAAATTATAAGAACAATATGGTAAAAGGCAAACTTACGTTGTATCTGGCATAAGAATAATGAAATGGCAGCAATTACTCAAATTATGAAATAAATGACTCAAGTACGAAAAATAAACAGATAATGTAACAGGAATTAATACACTAGTTTTTTATGCTTTTCTCTGATACAAGAAAACGTTCAAAGACGAGATTTGGTATATAATTATTCCAAATACTTACATTTACAAAGTAATATTCGACCAAATCCAAATCAGTGAGTAATACCGTTATCAATGGTAATACAACAGTAAACTGGATGAAATCCAAAAAAGGAAACGAACACAATAAAATAACGCAATCATAAAAACTAGAACAGGAACGGAAATAGGAAAGGCGAAAACTAAATTAATGAAACACTAAATCTTGAACAATAAACTACGAAAATTATGTTTTAAGTTAAGAAATAATGCGGCTGTAATTCACGAAAAGAAGAGGGCGAGAGGATAATTACAAGTCAACAACTAAGAATTATTGAATTGCAAGTGATGACATTCCTTTTCAGCGCCAACTAATGCACCAAAAAATGTTTGAAATCTTTAAGCGAGTTCACTACTTCGGACAAAAAAGAAGAAGAAGAAATACGGTATATCGTTTATTAAAAAATGTATTGAATATTATACGCGACAAATACATCACTATACAAGTTTTTAAAATGATTAAGTCACATAAAACTGTAAATGTAATGCACTAATTGTAAGTGGGCATGTGTCGACTACAATATCGCTTACGCTCAATGCGTATCGGAAATATTTCAGCGTTCCGGCTGCAATCTCCGCTGAACGCAGTCAAAATCGCAGATGTAATAGATTACATGTCATAAACGTAAACATAACCTATTAGTGATAGGTTTTTCTGTTATTTTAAGATTTTCGATATTTATTTATAATACCAATACCTCGTTTTCACATCTAAATGTTGTAAATGCAAGTGCTAGTATAGTAAAAATAGTGTAGTATATAAATGCATTTTTATAGAAATAGATATTTGGTTATGTAACATACATGTTATGTTGTGGGGTTATGTATTAAGCACGTTTAAGGTTCCAACTTTTCAACAATTTGAAAGTGAATGGTATTTGGTCATGTATACTTTCGATGGTAACTAAAGTATTTGAAGACATACATCTACTGAAATTAACGTTAAATAAATGTTTTAGTTTAATATACCATACAAAATGCCTTTTTTAAAAGTGACAGGATGACTATTGGAAACAATATATTCATACGTACCTGAAACTGGATTCTCAAGAAAATTAAGGAAGACGAAAGTAAATAATGTGATAATTAGTAGTCTGCAACCAAATTACTTGCCATTGTGTGTTGCTAAGCTGCGTATATCGCAAACAAACATCATATTTTGTATAGACAATGCTGCTATGGGAAGTACATTTGTATAAGCTTCAAGCTTGATGTAATATACTGTTACGAATGGCGCCATCTAGTGACAGAGCAGTTTAAAATGGATTATGGAGTGCACTGTAATTATAGTATATTGATGGTTCGCGTGTGTTCTGGAGACATTCTAGAGAGGGCGTTCTGGAACTGTCTAGTTTAGTGTAGTGAATTCTAGAAGTTATATTTTAGGTATATAAGGGTGATAATTACGTATGAGGACAGTCTTGAACTAGCGCGTAATTAGAACGGACTCTGTGAAAATAAATACGAAACGTTTATATATATTTGTGTCAGTTAAAATAAATAGTTTTAGTAGTGTTCTTCGTTACCAAGTAATCGTTAAGTGTTAAATTAGTTTAAATAAATACTTCTGTGAAAATATTATCGCCTGAAGATTATTTAAAAACCTTAAAACGTAACATTTGGTGTCAGGTGTGGGGTTTGGCGATAATTTTTCGTAATAAAATAAATAAAAATGGCAATGAGACTGAAAGATCTAAAAGTCGTAGATCTCAAGAGAGAACTTGAGGAAAGAGATGAAGATACTAATGGAAAGAAAAAAGATCTTTTAGAACGGCTTCGAAAAGTGATGGAAGCGAACGGTGAGGATCCAGACAACCACGTTTTCGAGGTGGATGGAGGTATTACCGAACTAAAGGGAATGTTAGAAGAAAATTCTCGAACGATGGAAGAAAATGCTAGAAAAATTGAAAATAAATTAGAAGAAAATTCTAGAAGCCTGAAGACATTAGAAGAAAATTCAAGAAGCCTAGAAATGAGGCTAGAAGAGAATTCTAGAAGTCTAGAACAGAGGTTAGAAGAAAATTCTAGAAGCCTAGAACAGAGGCTAGAAGAAAATTCTAGAAAAACAGAAGAACGATCAAAAGAGCTGGAAGAGCGTATTCAGCGAATGGAAGCAAACTGGCGCAAGCAAATTTGGCGGATATTGACCAATTGTCCGAGCCGCAAGCACCGGAAATTATTAAACAAGAAGTAACCCAACCGACCCCAATACATCATGGACAACGTAAATTACCAACTTTCGACGGCAAAACACCGCTAGCAGAACATATGACGCTTTTTGAAACAGCTGCCATGATAAATGCCTGGAATGAAACCACCAAAGCAGGTAACCTGTCACTAACGCTACGTGGCGATGCTTTGGGAGTACTTCAAGCCATACCTCTAGTGGAACGACAGAACTACGGGGAACATGTGAAACAGCTAGAAATGCGTTTCGGCCGCAACCACATGGAACAAGTATACCGATCACAATTGAAAAATCGCTTACAAAAGTCCACCGAAAGTTTACAAGAATATCAAGCAGAGGTATTCCGCTTAACCAGATGTGCGTATCCCACAGTTCCTGACGAAGTCAGAGAAAGTTTGGCCATCAACAAATTCCTCGACTGCCTCCGAGATAACGAAACACAGCAAGCGGTGAAGTTGGCACGCCCAAGAACATTGAAGGAAGCTTTGTCGCAAGCCCTTAAGTTCGAAGCGGTCAAGCAATCCATACGAAGCCAGGCCCGAGTACGAACAGTAGAGAACTGCGCGGAGGGGAAACAGACAGATCCCGTTGAGGATTTTGTCGGAAAAGTGCTTGAAGCGATGAAATCAAGAACTAGTTGCTGGAATTGCGGAAAAGTTGGACATTTGAAAAACAATTGTCTCGGCTACGAAAGACATCTAGGCAGGCGGAAAACTAAAAAGGG
>SMLS01037784.1:0-12292 GCA_004785975.1 Popillia japonica | reverse complement strand
CGAAGCCTTCCGAACTTTCTCGTTTTTTCTCAAAAACCAAGCATAATACCAAGTTTCTACAAGAGGACCTTATTTTTGGCATTGTAACTGGTCTCTTAAGTGATGCCAATTTCGTTCTTGTAAATCAAAAAAGACTAAAGTTCTATTGATGTTCACACAAGGTAATACTTTTTCTCTTTGCTGTAATTTTGCTAATTTTGGAAAATTCCACAATAAGAAGCATCTGATAATACTAAATCGCGATGCCAAAATTTTTCATCGTACAAGTCGATTAAGATAAGGAAGATGGAAAAAATAACTTTTTTTGGAACTTTGAAGACCTTCATCTCGAGAACGGTGCGATTTTGAATAAGGCTATTTTTGGTCAATGGTGATTATTTGACACGTCGCATCTCCAGTTAAAATATTTCCCATTATTAATGAAACACGCTATATATGTAAATGAATTACTAGTGTCGAATACAAACAACTTTGGACCAAGTAGATACCCCTGCAGCACGCCAAATCGAATTGAGTTTCGCGTGAAGTATTCATTAGACCAAATAAATGCGGAAAGATACAACCTAATGAGAGAGATAATGTTTGGATAGATGCCTAGACCGCCCATCTTAAACAATAGCTTGTCATGCCAGACTGAGTCGAACGTCTGCGCAAAGTGAAAAATGACAGCACCCAAAGTAGCGAGTAGTCTGCCAACTCAAATTGGTCGTTGAACAGAAACTTTTCATTGTTGATAATATCATGGAACATCGGCGAGCGCTACACGAGTGTACTTCTAGACGGTCAAGGAGGTGAATGACACCATAAACAATAGCCGTTTGGGAATGTGTTAGGTACTATCACAACTGGCCACCCATGGCTGATTTACTCAATATCTCAGTGAAGAATTCATTTTGAACATACTTATGTTGTGACTGTTCCTCAATATATCTTTTCATTTAATTTCCACCAAAATTAAGACACTATCGGACAACCTGCTTTCACATCCAGTGTTTGTAGAAGTCTTCGAACATTGGCTAGATGCTTATTTAACTGGAAGTCCATACGGTCACACCAAACGCTAGATCAGAACTGTACGGGCAAAGATGTCAAATCAAGAGAAAAATTATAAATGTCCTTATCTTTGACTTCCGAACCTCCAGTACTTAGGTGTTCTTAATCGCCCAAAATTTCTTCACTGTTTTACTGGAGTTAGTTTGGAGGAGTTACTCTTTATTACCTATTATTGAATTTCTTTCCTAAGTTCAAAGTTGGCATTTGGAAACACCGAATAAAGGTTTTGGCTTAACCACGTTGTGTATCACTAACTCATCTTCCTTCGCATTTTCTTTAGCAAAAAAGATTCCAAGAATATTAATTTCTAAATATCTGGAATATACATATGTAAAGTGATCAATGTCCAAAAGCAATCGGCTGCCATTATTAATCCAAAAATACTCGATACAATTAAAGATAATTTGCAGAAAAATGCAACCGCCAAAAAGGCAATTTGCAATTTAAATTTGAAATACCAACTAAGATCACACCCCACAGCAACAAACCTTTGTTCTCAATGATTTACCGATGACGCTAATGGTAGGTACTTAACTTTATAATGGAATGATTTTAATGAAAACACTCATTAGACGTTAACTACTTATAACAAAAAAGAGCCAATTACTACAATAATTAATCAATAATGACCAGATACGTTTAATTGACGCAATCTATCCGTATAAATCACAACATATTTCCTCACATCTAGCTTTTTATTTGGTAACAATACGCTCCAAGTACGGCCGAGGAAGGGCACCTTTATCAAAATAATTCCGGAAGTTCTGTTATGTTAATTAAACCACTTAATTTATAGTCCTCTGTTTTCTGTCGTCTACGTTTGCCAACGTTCCGCAATTTCTACACCGCATTCTCTTAATTTATTCTACAGCTAGAAATTTATTCTTTTGCTACATACAAACGTATACCTACAGTAGTTTAATTAAACGATGCGTATTAACAGTGAAAGACGACATCTGATGATCGCCGTTTTATTTTTAGAGCAACGAAAGAAGAAGCGTAATTTCCGCATTATCCTTTTTATATTCACTTAATAAATTCCCCACTAACAATAAGAAGTATATCGAATTCTTACGGCCTACTTCCACGGCGCCGCAATGATACCCTCCAATGGTATCCGCAGTTCCATAAATTCAAAATGTATGAATGAATGATGAACGGAACATTTGCCGCAATAGCAACGAGTAATGGTGATATAACCAGAAATAATGTCCTTCGCATGCCTCTTTTTCACGCTATAACAATACTTTATTGCCTAACTTTTCTTCTTGCGCTCTATATGTGTATGTATGTATGTCCACGCTACTTTTACCGCGTAATACGCGCGCATACGACTAGAACTGCATCCGAATAATAGCCGGGTTACACTCGTCTCATAATTAAATGATCTATAAAACATTCTGTGCTCGTAAAAACCGATTTAATTCAGTCATAAATCTGCATTTAGTAGTTGGAATGCAAGTTTAACTATTTCACTTGCTTGCACTGTTTCTCAGAATCTAAACGTGCGGGTAGTTCGAGGAAAAAGCAGCATCAACCACGATTATATACCATCGTATAATATGCAGCGTGTTTTATACCACCTTAACAAGACTTACTTGTATTTGTGTTTGAAAAGTTATGACCGTTTTTATGTCTAAATTATTTGTGACAAAACATCCTATGATTCTATGACCAAAGTTTTGAAACTCAGTAGCAACGCCATCAAATGGTACACTGATGGCTCTAAAACGGCAGGGGGAACTGGAATAGGGATATACGATCTCAGAACCAAATATTTCGAAAGTTTAGAGATGTGTCCAGTTCAACAGCGATAGAAGTTACGTAAAGCAAGATATTAGCCATTAGAGCGCTGAATTCCAACATTAACGTCTCCAAAATGAGTCGGAAGTGTCTAGACAAATAAACAAATAACAGATAATCTCGCTAAGAAGGGGACCAGAACACCTTTTGTTGGGCCAGAACCTTTTTGCGGAATATGGAGTAGTGTAATACTGGACAACATATATTGGCGCATATCCAATTGTTCTGAATTCTTCTTAATGTTTGTATACACCCGAAACCAGTTTGTAACTCTAAAACCATTCGCTGAGGAATAGTATTAAAGGCTTTTTAAAATCGCTGACCAATGGTTTGGAGAAGAAGGTAAACCTGTTAGTAGGCATACACTATATCGCCGCATTCGAGCTTCTGGACTTTTTTTATACCGTCCACGATCAGTGCTTTCTTTGACTGCGGACCACTATCGTCAACGCTTGATCTGATGTAGAGAACGTCAGCAGTGGTAAGTAGAATGGCATAATGTCGTCTCCAGCGATGAATCGCGATTCTGTCTAGATATGCACGATGACCGTAGAAGGATACGACGGCAACGTGGAGAGCAACGGGATATTGGGTTTGCTGTTGAGAGGCATGTACACCGGAGTGTTGGACTAGTGGTTTCGGCGGGCTATTGCTTATGGTAGTCTATAACCACTTCTGTTTATGTGAGACAGTATGGCAGCTGTGCGTTATGTTGATGATATCCTGCAAACCACTGTACTACCTTTTCTAGATAACCGTTCACACGTCCTTTTTCAGCAAGACAATGCACGTCCCCATATTGTTCGTCGAACTATACACTTTCTCCAAGAAGCAGGCGTTCCCGGATTTAAATCCCATCGAACGTGTGTGGGATATCATGGGAGGAAGACTGTCCACTTTGCACCATCCTCCACAAACTTTGACGCCGTTAATCGATGAGGTGCAAGTTGCTTGGAACGAGGTGCCACAAGCAGGTATGGACCATCTCATTTTGTCGATGCCTATACGTGTACAGTGTTACCAAGCATAAAAAGATTGGTTGCCCAAGGAGTGGACTTGGATTTTTACCACGAAATCCTATGATGTCGTTTTGGGAGAACCAGGGCTGCCAATTTGTATATGGAACAAGAATTATCCTCCTGTCCTCCATTGCCGAATTCATTCACAAACAAAAATCGTAACTGCCAAATTTCAAAAAAGATTGCCTTTGGTCTAGAGTCTCAAATACGCGTGAGATATATTCATAAATAACATTCCAAGCCAGACAAGTGGTCCTAACAAAAAGAGTTTACTATCTGTAAGAAGAATAATAGATTGGTTAACCAATCCAATTAAAAACATAAAACAACAAGCCCTATATCCTATATACTCGCAATAAAATGGCACAAAATAGCACTAAAGCTTCTGTTATGGGAAATGTTTTGAACGGTAAATTTTTTGCCATATGACCAGACATATCATTGGACTACTGTCCTGAGTAAACTTAAAGACCAAAGAAATCCAAAAAACGTTAAAACATCATTTCAAGACCGCAGAAGCAACAGATTAAGGGTAAAAATATAGTTTCGCTTTATGAAGTTTCATCCAATTTAATTCTTCTCCAAATATTGCATTTCAAATATTAGCATTCATTAGCCTAACATAAAAAGAAATGACCGTAGCTACCGATTCATTCATCATCCTAACTTAACACCATTGCCAACTTGGCGTTCGTACTAATTGACGTAATTGTCACTTTCACGTGCCCAACTGGTATTTACGTTACGTTTCTACAACGTAAGATGTCTAATATTCCCAACAAGAATTCGAACGTCCCAGTTGAATTTACTAAAATATCTCGAGTGAAAAATGATGATAATTGACGTGCAGATTAAGAACGATGCGTTGATTCAACAATTTCGACACATCTCGTATTCGAAATTCGCTTGTATCTCCCAATAGCGTTAACTCGAGAAAATCAATATGTTCCTTTTGGCATTCGGCCCAAAAGCAAACTAACGCATTGCCCTCCTCCACGGATATTTAAGCTAGCGATGATGGTTTGTTGATTTTAGCCGCACTGCTACTCCATTCCCTACTTCATCCGCATTTAAAGTGGTTTCCGAGAAATTGTCTGCGTTCTACATTGTTATAAGTTTAATTCATTAAATCGTATATTTTCACGCACTCTGATCTTAGAGATAAGTCGTTTTATGTTGAATGTAGTTAATTTCTAATTTTAACGAAAAGTTCTGCCGTTCAAAGTCAATCCTTACAATCTAAATACATATTATTGCTTAACGATGTAAACCCACTTCTCGATTACAGTGCCACCTATTGTATCAGGAGTGTGTACCTAATTTAACGTAATCCGTCGGATTATTTGAGGATTTTTAGACGGCGGATTTCCTCTATACCACCCTAAGGTTAAGCGGATATACCCCGCTGTGATATAACAAGAACTTCTCGGTGCGGGATTCCGAAAATTGTTTCTAACACAGTCTCTCCTATATCCTTGAAACAAACGTCTTCTGGCCGTGACAGATACTACGTGATTTTGGGCGGAAACTTTTTCAAAACGGCTTTTGTCTGTTTTCTAAGGATGACGTCACGGTTAGTCGCAAAACAACACGACAAAGGGATGTTACGTCGGGTGTAAACAACTAAAAGATCGAGTGACAGACGGAAGGTTTAATTTCGAAATAGCTGAATCAAAAGAAGTTTGTCATACAAGGAATACAATGTAAAGTCGGCCAATTGTAGGCGCAAATAGAAAACGATTGAGTTGAAGTTCAGGTAATCGTTACAAAAACAGATTTTGAATAATATACTCAGTGACATTAGAAGTGTTACACCCAGAAGGAGCAATTTGTACAACTTGATCTTTTGGCATCAAAATGACTATATTTAACGCATGCTATGATAGCTTGCATGTTATGCTTGGAACTAGGTGCCACAAGCAGATATCGACCATTCCATTTTGTTGATGCCTAAACGTGTACAGGAGTGTACTCAGGTACGGGGTCCCAAACACATTTTTTTCGTGTTACCTTTTAATAAAATGTCTTGCAAATGCTATCGTTTCATTTTCGCCAAAAAATCAAGTTAAACAAATAATTCCGTTTGGGCGTAACACCTCTAATGTCACCGAGTATACATATGTCTTTATCGCTTACAAAATAACTAATATTTTATATGCAATGCAGAATTAAGCATACGGCGTACCTAATCATGGAACTCAAATCCTCCATTACCACGCATTATAATGGAATAGGAATGTTTAGTAGTTCCTGGCACGCAACAGTTCACATCAGGTCTCCATAGTGGCGCCTATTCGTATCCATATTGTGTGTAGAATTAGATACATGTTGATATTCACACACACACAGCGAAGCAGTATTACACTGATAACATACGCGAACAAATTTTATATTATATTTTGTTTCTATAAAGAACAGTATGATGTAAAGAAAACAATTTCTGTTTACTTGACAAAATAGCTTTTCCACGGTCGCTTTCCTTGAAACTTTATACGCAATATTTCTTAGAACTTTCACCATAAAAATTGAAGAATAAAATAAAGTTTTCCCACTTTTTGTGTACTTATAAAACTTTTATTCAAGATTAACTAATATGTGGTTTCTGGCAGAAATGTGACAACTAAATTTAATAATTTCAAAAATCTGATAAAGCTAGTTTCTGCATCAAATATTTTTTTTGTTCTACTTTTTTTTCGTCTAGTTAACTATTTTAATGACAAATTGACAACATTGGGGAATTATACGATATAAAAAAAAACAAGGAATGCATGTAATTAGCAACCACGGTAAGCTGCCGGACTCAAAGTCCTAGCAGGAATATTAAAGATTCTCATAACGATCAATATATTGAGTACTCTTAATTTTTTAATCCCAAATGATCTCCAAACTTTTGCAGAAATTAAGGATCTTCTTGGTAACTGTGGTTCTAACATGCACCGGTTCTAAGTACACCTGGTCTGTGTTTGGGTGTTTTAATGCTGCCCATCTTGTTGAGGTGATACCTCACAAGGCAATGGTCCCTGAATAAGCCATCATGGTGATAAGGTCTCTTGTATTGAAGCCCTTTTTAGACATTTAGATCGTTAGAACGTTGGACAGGTTGGCGATTTTTAAATGAGTTTTCCGCTGTTGGAAATAAGTTTTTGCACTCGCTTATCAAAACATGTCACTTCACGATTCCATTTGCGTGTGTAAAACGCCATTTTAAGCACTAGTGCGTCAAGTAAAGGTGGTACTAACTGTAACTTCATTAATTTAGTGACATTTTAAAATCATAAATCCCTAACCCTAATAATATGCTGACCAGCTCACGGTTTTTCTCTGGAAATAATAACATGACATGAAACAGAAATTGTTATATTTGGAAGGTATGTAATTCAATGTCAGAACAGCAACAAATATTGTATAAACTACATTCATTCATTTTTTTCAGAAATTGAAACAGAACAATTATAAAAAATTTGATCGGGCAGTTTTCACAACCAGAGATTGATACCCCAGGGATTAGCTGGTTTGTTTCAATTGATCTCGATTGCGAATGTAGTAACGTTGATTGTATTATTGCGTATATCTTGTATTTCAGATGTCGAACAAGTTGCAGGAGGAGTCGACATTTCTAACGGGGTAATTTTTTAGCCAATTCAATTCTACTATGCAGAGAATTTTCGGCATATCCTTCTGCAACCGTAGATGATTTCCATCCACCATGCCTTTTAATTGAAAGAACGCCACCTCTTTGGTTTGCCAACAATGTCGCTGAACTCCTTCGGAAACTGTGACCAGTGAAGTTACTTGCGCTATCAAGCTGAAGGTACTCAGCTATTCGCATTGGAATGTTACCAATTATATTAAGATCAACCGGTAAAGAAACACACTTGCCATTGCGATATGTTAAAAAGAGTCGTTGTTGGTCTTAAATTGCATTGTCTGGTCTTAAATTTGCGTATTGCCGAATTAATGCAATCCATTCGGGCTTGATTAAGCATGATTTTAACATGGGATAAATCGACCATAATGATTTATTAGATTGTAAATTTTGAAAATAAACTAATAAACAATTGTCGGAGTAGATTTTTAGATCTAGCCCAAGTTACTGCAGTATTGGCAGCTTCCCGAATTTCAGGGAGTGTACATTCTATTTCATTATCAGAATTCATGTTAGACAGGTTTTAATTTTTTTTTGAATTTTCTGAATTTGTGTCCATCCAACTGGCCACTCATTCGCGAAATATATTTTCACGCACTTGGTTCGTAAATAACTATTTACTGTGGCTGTTGGTAAGGCTGCAGAATGGCAATGGTTTAATGAATCGACACTGTGTTCCTTTTTTGCTAGACCATCGGCAATCTCGTTAGATATTTTATATTGTGCCATTGGTCAACGTTTTCAATTTCTTACGCCAAAGCACGCTTTTACATGGAAACACTAGTGACTTAACCTAATAAAGAGAATGGTTTTAGAGCTTTTTTATACATATTTTAGATTTTACTTGATCAATGTTTTTAAATATTTTATTTAAATATCACTATTCACATTTTTCTGTAGGTTTTTTTCCTAAAAGATGCTACCTCCGCCCTTCTAAAAATATTAATATCTAATAATAAAATTTGGCGTGGCCAACAACATTCATAAGCTGCACCCACTGAACTCTATATACGTACTATTGGTATAACTGAAACACTATCTAGTCTAACTGACGTCACATGAAAACTATGCAACCTACCGTAGTTAGGGATTACCATCCCTTTCTAACATATTAGGAAGTATACAAATAAATATAAATGTGAATTATTTGATTATAAAATCTTATTCGACTTTGTATGGAAAGAAATTACAATGCAATTACCCATTGCAGATGTTATTTGCAGTAAATTAGTTTGGTTACATACTTAACTACGATGGACAAGCTACAATTATTGAGAATAGAAAGATTGATACAAATTTTAGAATTTTTATTTTAAATATGTTCAAAGTAATTGCGATTTACAATAATGCATTTAACCATTCTCTCCCTCCATTGTTTAAAAGCGTTCAACCAGTTGTCCTTAGAGACGCTATCAAAAAAACACTTAACGATGACGTCAATCGCCTCTTCTGACTGGAACCTTTTTCCTCTCAAATGTTTTTTGAGCTCAATAAATAGCCAGTCCAATATCGCCAAATCCGGTGAGTAAAGAGGATGTTATATGATTTTGTTTTCCCATAAATACTGAACAGTTGTCCCTATTGTATGGGACGATGGGTTATTATGATATAACATAGTAGGCAATTTTCAAAAAATTATTTCGAAATTGACTAGTTTTGTGAGATCGATATAATAAGAAAAATAATTTTATAAACCAACTAAAAATTTACATGCAATTGAATAATTAACATTAAAACATGAAAAAAAGAACAAATAATAATGAAAATCCTCCAGGCCGAAGAATATTTGAAAATAAAATTGAAAAATGTCATTTAACGAAATCCAGAACGTGGACCACCAGCACACAGATAAATTGGTAGTTAATTGAATATATGTAAATCCCCCGATAAATCCTGGACAAACGATCAACTACAATACAAACACGAGCAGTGGATTAATTAGTTAAACATGTCACCATTTCGAATAATTTTGAGCTGAATATGTACCCTGCCGTATTTATATCCTCATTTTTCAGAAAATTCATTTACTCCATGCTAAAATCTTCCTCCAATGTTATCGTATTGTTTACGCAAAGTGATTTTAAAACACGAATGAGCTTAGCTGAGTATTATATTGTACCGTATAAAGACTGCAGGAGGTCCTTGGGGAAATATTCTTTGCCACGGCTTTTATAGTTCTTCTTGGTCGGGAAAAGATGTACATATAAGAGTTCGTCGTGACAAAGAAGGATCTTGTAAACTTCCTGCTAGGGTACGGAAAAGAAGAGGTTTTAAATTTGTAATTGTACTCAACTACTATGAGCTCAGAGTAACGGTAATTCGCTTATTCTTATGTACAGCATGTTTATCTAGTTTATGTATTAGTCAAATATTATTATACGTATATCGTTATAGTACTCAAGTATAACGATAGAATCTATGCTTGTTTTGACAGATGCAATAATAAATTAAAATATTTCTAACAGCTGTCAGGCTCTACCCTAGAATTTACACCAAAATAATAAGCGATAGCATATCAACATTATATCTGGTACTAAAATACATAGCAATATTTACAGTGCTAGAGAAGCGATATAAAGCTTGAAAGCCACTGCAGCTGCACTCACCACAGATCAGACAAAATCACATTTAGTAACTATAAAATTATAAAAACTTTTTTTGACTGTGACACTTGCAACGCATAACATATTTTTAACGCTTATCAAAGTAATATATGGAAATATTTTTTTATTTTAACAACGAAAATTGCTAGCGGTTCTGAAATATGTACATATGTAGGTAAACGCAGTTTCATTTTTTTGTATATTGTCTTAACTGTGAAACTGTATATTATAAGAAATTATTCGTTTCTTGCTTTGTAGGTAAAACAGGAAATTAAAATGTCTACAACTGGCAGCTGTCATATTGTAAAAGCAGCCAATAACTGTCAAAATCTTTTGAACAAATTTCAAATTGTAATTACTTTTTTTATAGTGGCAGTTATGACAAATTTGAGATATCGGTAAATGATTAAAGTTACTATGTTACCCCACGTACTAATGACATGTTCAGGGAAGTTAACGTTAAGAAATTGTTTAGCTACCCATGTGTTGTAAGCCGGACACCCATCTTGCTGTAGCCAAATATTCTCCAGATGACCAATTATACATATTATGTACGGCAGAGATAACTTGATTTTTAAAGAGTGGTACGTAACTTTCGCCATTTAGATTACCCTTTATAAAAAATGGTCCTATAAACTGATCACCCAGAATATCTGCCTAGACGTTCAGTTTTCTAGAATACTGTGTTCTGGTGGCTACAATTAGGTGTTTGTATTCTTGGGACCAATATCGGACGACAGACGAATTATGGTAACCGCATGAAGTGCAAACGATGATTCGTCCGTAAACAAAATATTTTGCAAAAGAATTACGTTTCTGTCACATTTTTCTCTCTTAGTTTCACAAAATTCGAGACGTCTTACATGATCATTTGTGAAAATTTCCGCACTTTTATTTAATTTAAAAGATTTATATTTATTTTTTCTTAAAATATTCCTAACTGTAGTCTTTGGAATGCCTATAACTTCTGAAATTTGACGGCTGGAATACAGTTCATTAGCTGCAACTAAAGCACATACTCTGAGCTCTCTCTCAATTCTTTCCTCAAAATGTGGTAGTAGCAGGGAGTGGTCTATTAGGGAAAGTAAAGACAAAACGGCCATTAATCTTTTCCGCACTCATTACTCATCATAACATTTAATCATACTAACACGCTCCTCTTTTGTGTAACTCGACATTTTAAATATTTTAATAAAAGTAACATCGTCAGTAGGAATTAGAAGGAGACAACAAGAAACACAAAAAAACCAATAACAATAATAAAAAAATCCATGAAGTTCTGACAGGTTAATCGACCCTATCACATCAGGACGACGAAAATTTTACGAAGAAAATCATTTGGACTAACAAAGCTAAATTTACCAAAAATGGCCTCTTTAATAAACACAACAGTCATTTTTGGGCAGCCGAAAACCCCTATGTAACGAGAGAAAGGGGATATCAGCTAAGTTGGCAATTTAATGTTTTTTTGCGCAATAAAAGATAATCGCATACTTTGTCTACATTTTTATAACGAAAGGTATTTAAATATATTGCGCAATATTGTGGAAGAAGATCTTGATAAATCTATTATCGAAATGGATGGTGCACCGGCTCACAAAACACGAGATGTACACTTATTCCTGGAGAGGTTATTTGACGGAAAGTTTATTGCAAACTCAGGTTCATACTTGTGGCCTCCACGTTCACCAGACTTGACCCCTATGGATTTTTTCTTTTGGGGGGCTAGGTTAAGGACAAAGTTTACAGTACTCGGGTGACAAATTCAGAGGAAACAAAAGAAAGAATAGGAGTAGCACTAAATTCATTAACAGAAGCGCAAATACAAAAGGTCACTAGTAATCAAGTGCTAAAACGAATTAATAAATGTTTGGAACTGAATTTTGAACAAAATTTGAAATAATTTATTACTTTTTAATACCTTATTTATTCATTCTTAACATAACTTTTTAAAATTATCTTGGTTACAAAATAAATTTTACTATTCTATTTCTTTATTAACTAACATAAACTGTCATTAGAAAATTAGGCATTACTCTAAAACTGTGACGAATTTTCATAACCACCTTTAGCGCTCACTCGAAGTTTCTGAATAAATTCACATAATTTGGCAATAACTCTTAAAATATTCATTTTAGGTATTAATTCTCTACCGTTTGCAACAAAAT
>SMLS01037768.1:0-13909 GCA_004785975.1 Popillia japonica | reverse complement strand
ACTAACTCACAATACTTTCATGTAAAACTAATATAAATTTTATAGGAACTAGCCTAAAACCATATGGTGGTCTGAATTTGAATTAGAAAAATGGTATGTGAGGCATTAAGTCAATAACGAATCAATAATATTTTGAAAAATAAGATCACAAATGTAGAACCACTACAGCATAAACTGTCAACGGGAGTAAGAGCATGATTATAAAACACTAACTCACTATTGCCCACACCAAACACTTTGATCATTTGCCTATCATAAAACTGAGTTTTAATATCGCCTTCATAATGACAGCTTTGCTGTTGAAACGTGTTCGCAATTTATCAAAATATTTTATATTTTTGTAGGTAAAAAGGAGTTTGTGAGTGTTTCACTTTGGCGCAGAGAAATCCAGCGAATATTTTTTAATGAAGATAGTAACATCAGTTTGTCATACTCAGAAGCAAAAATTAGGACCACCACGGAAAGGAAAGGACTGTACCATATTATGACTATTTTCGAGGGGATATGTCTATATGGAACTATTTTTTAAACTCATTATGTAGTGTGTAAATCAAATCATATTTTATGTTTAATAAATTGTCGTTTATATGCAGATTGATTTTGATTGATTTATTTAGTTTTATCTGACATATGTCAGATAAATTCCAATAATGTGCTACAAACGTAACTGTGGCTAAAGAAATTTGATGGAACTGAAGACATTTGTGTCTAAAAGAAATTTTGACGCGAAACTATTTGGGATTTCCAAAATAAAACCATTCTTCATCCCCAGAAGAAGGAAAAACAATATCTATTATTAAATGGGTCACTAAATTAAGCGAACAAAGATTGAACGCCTAAGAACTAGCTTTGTTATAAAATTTCTTGACGTCTACAACAGAAAGCTTGTTGCAACATTTCTACATTTGTCCAACACCACTTTTCCTTTGCTTGAAGCTAAATTTTTACAGAGATAATCCCTACTCCAATCAATGCTCTCTAACCTTTCAGATCTACTCCAGTAGTCGTAAGCATTAAAAAATATCTTTTTGGCTTATGCTTTATTGGCCTACGACGTATTTTTATCTTTGGGAAATAGTTTTTGTAATTCTGAATCTTCATACCTAATTACACAAACACAAACACACATCAACTAGTGTATGATTTAGTAGTACTTGTCATCCAATTAAAGTAAAATCGAATATATCGTTTCTACAAATTGTAAATAAAAATGTTTCAAGGATGCTACCCTGCGCAAGTCCGAGTTCTCCCTATTTAGCAAAAATTGTAATTCATGTTGACCTCTATTTGAAGGTTTCATGACAACACTGGATAGCTCAAAGTCCTTTGTGTTTATTATTATTATTTGTTTCGAATTTTGGTTTGCAAATTTTTGCTACAGAAGATCTGCGACTTTCGGACTTCCCACTACTACTGGGTAGCAAATTTTCTCAGCTTTCAAAATATACATATATCCTTTTGTCAACTGACGGTACTCAAAAGTACCAGCATGTTTAAACGGTAATAAAATCTATATACAGCCGAATATAATGTAACCGCCCGTCGGTATTTCTTAGTCCACTCTAAGGTATCATTGTGATATAAAATAATAATAGATGTCGCTCAACAAGTTACATTAGTCAGATGTTTGTTAGCAATGGTCGGTGCAAGTTGCTGTCTCCAGAATTCGATTCGTTATATTTATAATTCAGCAAAGGATTTTGTTGTGGTAAGCGATTTTTTACTATACATAGTTTATTGTTTGGCATATCAGTAAATGGGTTTATAACAGAAATATCGATATAACATAAATAATCAACGAGAAATGTGTAAAACAATGTATGAGACTTATAAGGACCGACAGGCTTTTATGGATTAGGAATTATATTTTCCAATATTTAGTGGTATTCTTTCTTTCTAGACGTAAATGGCCCACAATAGCAATTACTGGAAAAAGCCATTGACAGACAAAGAACTTTTAGAAGAGGTAGATAAAGTATTAGATGGGCAGACTGTGACATTCAGTTGGATAATAAATTTCAAACAGATGACGAAGATGATGAAGATGTGGATTTATCCATATAATGAAGGATAATGAAGGTGAAATAATTACCAGTGTAGAGAGAGAATATCCTAGAGAGAATATTGGAAGTCAACAGAGCGAACGGACAGAAAATGAACAAAATGAGAAAAATATTGAGACCAAAACGAAAAAAGAAAAAATACTGAAAACTAAAACGAAAAAAGACTCAAAAAATGACGAACAGGAGGAAATCAATAGACGATGGAAAAAAAGGGAAGTAGAGACTAAAATACCTGAATATAGTGAAGAGGCAGGGCCTGTCACTGATATTTTTGAAAATTGCCAAACCGCTAATGATTTTTTTGATAAATTTATTGAACCTATAATTGACAACATATTCTTTCAAACTAATCTCTACGCTGTTCAGAGAAATAAGGTCCTAAATGTTAACAAAGAAGAATTCCTAGCATTTTTTGGCATCAATATGCTAATGGGTTATCACGTTCTACCCTCCTGGAGACACTATTGGTCAACTAGTCCGGACTTGGGTATTCCTTTAGTATCAAGTGCTATGAGTCGATTGAAGTTTGATAATATATTATCCAACCTTCATGTAAATGATAATGCTCAGATTCCAACAAACAACAAGGACAAGTTATATAAATTGAAACCTATGATCGAAACACTAAATTCTACCTTCGATGCATACTATAAAGGAACAAGAGAATTAAGTGTTGATGAATCAATGATCGCCTTCAAAGGTAGAAGTTCTATAAAACAGTACAACCCTAAGAAGCCAATAAAAAGAGGGCGCAAGATATGGACGATCGCAGACCAAAAGGGTTACATTTTACAATTTGATATATATACTGGTAAATCAGAAGAACAATCTACAAAATCAGAGGCTTCGCTGGGAGAGAGAGCGGTTCTAAATTTAACAAAAAAATATGTTGATAGGAACAGGATGGTTTATTTCGATAACTACTTTTCTTGTCTTCCGTTGATGGAAAAACAAAAAGCACAAAGCACTCCTTGTACCCTGCGGTACAATTAGGAGCGATAGGAAAGGGTTGCCGAAAAATGTAATGGAAGATAAGAAAATGAAAAGGGGAGACAGTGATTTTCGTTTTAGTTCTTCTGGCATAGGATACTTCAAGTGGCAGGATAACAAAACGGTCTCCTTGATTTTGAATTTTCATGGTAGTGAAGTAACTTCTGTGAAACGAAAGCAAAAAGATGGCACTTCAAAGGAAGTAGCCTGTCCTGCTGTTGTAAGAGATTATAACCAAATGATGGGCCATTGAAGTGGTATTAAACCTAGCTCCTCTCCACATCTTGGTGGAGAGCACAGCGAAAAGCACTAGACGTACAATGAGCGCGGAAGGATTAACTAGGCATACGTATTAGCCTCCTGATGTCGACGAAACCTAGGACATGCCCCGAGATGATTTTCCAAGGAGGTTCAGTTTTGTGAAAAGGTTCACCACAAAGCTTAGTACCAGAAGTGAATGGGACAAAGACACCGTTTCGCAACTTAATGGTACTATCGCTATCAAATGGTACACTGATGGCTCCAAAACGGCAGAGGGAACTGGAATAGGGATATATGGGTCTAGAACCAAATATTCCGAAAGTTTGGGGATGTACCCAAATATCTTCCAGGCGGAAATACACGCCATTGAAAGATGCGTCCAGTTCAACATCAATAGAAGCTATGAAAAGCAAGAGATTATCATAATGTCTGATAGTCAATTTAGACATTCCACAATGTTTGGAAAATTATGAGGAATATGTCAACATAGACAATGGTAGTAATTACTTTGATATACACAGATTCACACAGAGAAGAAGACGAAATAGTTGGAGCTATAGTAGAAGGAAATAACCTAGAACAGGAAGAAGACGACGACCATGATATTGAATTTATTCCAGTTAGTACCAAAATAGCTCATATACACTTATCCGAACTCAGACACTATTTTCTCCAAGAAAATCGATTACTATTTTAAGAAAACATCATTTATTTTGTAAGTACATTTTAGTTTATAAGTTTTAACTATTAAATTACCAGAATCCTTATTTTACGGTAGAGATCAGAGATAAAACCGGTACAGTAAACGTCCATTTCGCCAAGACATTAAAGTAGGTATTTCAAAAATCGACTACTCGAAAGAATGCCAGCAATTTCACCGTTTTCCGTGTTGATGAGACTCGTAAAATCAATACCGCAGAATTGTCGTTAATTTATTATCTTTTGCCCTGAGGTACTTAAAACGTGTAAGCATCTCGACATGACTATTCACCACGCTTGAACAGCTTTCATCTCGCAATTCTACTCAAAAGTTTGCTGGAAAAACATCTCTAAATAAGCTCTCGCTAAATGTACACTAATACGAAGAATCAATATCCCCATTCCCCGAAGATATCTGAAATATAAATTAGTAATAATTTCCCGCTTATATAAACGTTGAACAGCACTAATTTGCCGGATAATGAAAAATTAGAAATTAAAACTAATACTAACGTGAAACTAGGCATAATCGAGGTTATATAATAAGTGGGATATTATTTTTACATCTCACTGTACCACCAACATTAATCGATCGTTTTGCGGGAAGCTGTAGGAATTTAGGGTGGTTCGGAAAGTGCCAAAAACGGCCGAAGAACGAACGCACTAATAACCTTGTTAGAAGAGTGAGAGTATTTTACCCGACGTACACCACCATTAAATATTATAAAGTGAAGTTGTACGTTGCATTCATCCTCTTCTATCTTCGGCCTCTTCTTGTATAGAGAACTGGAACAACGGTTTCACCAGTTGCTGAAGAGCGCTGCGGAAGTCAGTGGCGGAGGTAGGGAACGCGGACGCCGCGATAGCGAACCGGAACCGGAATCGAGGTGGTACTGACGTGTTTATTGTTCGACCAATCAGATACGGTCGCCGCACCAATAACGCCGTTGTGGTGAAACGCCATGCGACCGCTGATAATA
Source organism: Popillia japonica (assembly GCA_004785975.1). NCBI lineage: Eukaryota > Metazoa > Arthropoda > Insecta > Coleoptera > Scarabaeidae > Popillia > Popillia japonica. The sequence continues at coordinate 8,916 of SMLS01037768.1, read as the reverse complement.
AGAACGACAATGATGTCGATGTTTTAGGTAGTACCTGGGATCTTATCTTGTATCTGCCTAACAGGACCGATGGTGATGTTTAAACTTTCTGATTCGATATTATGTTATGATATTATTTTCGGGTTGAACGTTAGCCGAATCGCTGAATCGCAACGTTTTATGAACATGATAGTAACATAATTTCTTTTGCTTTAAATTTATTCAAGAAAATAATGGAACTGCATTTCCATTTTCAGATAAAACAGACGCACACAATAATCTTGGTTCGGCACAAGTTGGGCCAAAATTAGTCAACTTCTGCTAGAAAAAAATATTTTGATTTATATTTTTTCATCATTGTGCTAATAATAATTTAGAAGGGTAATGGGCAAGCCCATAGAGTAACTTCGTTGATTTTTATTGCTGCTCAGCATCCTTCTGCTAATTAATGACAAAACCTGCTAAAAGTCATCTAAAGATTTCTTAAAATTGTTTCGCACCTGAGCTACCATTTCTTTGCCTTTCTTCCGCTTAGATCCAGATTTAGAACCGTCTTTCCTGCAACCAGCTATAGGTTTAGGCCCGTTTTCAAAAAACTTGGAATTATGTGCCGGTACCGAGAGGTCATTATGATGTCTTGTTTGCATTGTTTTATACATATATTTCTGAATTACGTGTAAAGGCTGCATTATTGTCAGTTGCAAATGTAGCAAGCTCATATATAATAATAATAATAATAATAATAATAATTCATGCCTTAGCATCCCACAACAGCTTGCGCCAATTACAGGGGGCATCGGCTGGCCATGAGTTATTATTACGCCTGCGGCTGTAGACCGACTTAAGATGTTATCTTTCCGCATTTGCCGTGGAATATGGGAAACTACAGAAAACCAAATTCAGAAAGAACGCATCGGATTCGAACCCGATACCACCAGACTGTGAAGCGAGCGCGCTAGGCACTGCGCTACACAGGCTGTTGTATATGTAAAGGCATGGAAGCGTTAAGATACCCAACTCACCAAACAGTGGTCGACACGGAGCATTATATGGACGTCCACACATTGAACGTATTATCCTTTTTTGAAGTATAAAGATTTTCTGAAAAGTAGATAATGAGCCCCAAAAAACAAGCACATGTCGCAGTCGCGATGCAATGTATGCAAACTAAAATGCTTTTAGACAAAATATTGTGACACTTTTTTTTCAAAATATTAATACCGAACAGCGCAGTAGAGAGCTTTTTATGGAGTTGTGTACAATGTGAACTCCATGAGAGACTACTATCTATTATTAGGCCTAAGAAGTTAGCGTATGAAGTTTCAGGGACAGATTTCTTATTCATTTTTACATATAAGCTATGTTGCGAATTATTATTTTTGGAGAATGATATTAACTTTGTCTTTTCACAGTTAATGATTAATTTGTTTCTGTCACAGTAGGCTGATATGTTATTAACCACGGAGCTCATGTGTGCCGACAAATGGGGTAATGTTGGTGCGGATCCAGTACAGGTAGTATCGTCAGCATATTGTGTAACAATGCAGTCGTCCATTAGAGTAACTGGCAGGTCATTCACGTAAATTAAAAATAGTAGTGAACCGAGTATTAACCCCTGAGGTACTCCAGCTATCATTCCCAAGGGTTTAGAGTTATAATTTCTTATAATCGGCTCGATATTGCTCCTTATGCAAGTAACGTGACGTCTGTTCGATAGGTAAGACTTGAGCTTGTCTAAAGCAATTCCACGAATACCATAGCTCTCCAGTTTTTCAAATAAAATAGAATGATCTAAGACATCAATTTTCGTAGTGAGCATAATTTTCTCTGATATCTCAAAACTCTAAACGTACTGACAAAGGTTTTTCTTTCATGATTCATAATCAATGAGATCTAAACATTCATTGAACCATGTCAAAAAAAAATAAGTATTCCACAGAAAGCGCTAGTGGTTAAGCCTATAAAAAGTAATAAATTTAACTCACGATGTCAAGTCGACACGACTTGATCCACATGCAAAGACAGATGGTGATTTTGAGTTCTTCAAGTGTACCAAGACCACCTCACCAACATTGTGATTCTCAGATCACTAAAAACAAAGCGAACCGAAGAGGGTGGATATCTTCACAATATTTGGAGCGCCATGCATATCGCACAGTGACAATGGCAGAAAATTCGCAAATCAAGTTTTTGTCGAACTATGCCAAATGTGGGAAGAACCCAAAATTGTACATGGCACACCCCGTCATAGCCTATCTCAAGGGTCAGTAGATAGAGTAAATCAGGTTGTAGAAAAGATGGCTTTTACAGGGTTAGCGACAAATAAAACCACAAGACTAGTACAGTTTATGAAAAACAGAGCTTATTACTCTGGCAACGATCGCATTTCTTACGAAGCGATGCTTTGCTCCAAACCCAAAGTGGGATTAAAATCACTGTTACCAGATTGACGAGTTGCCGGAAATAGTAAGTGAAGAAAACCTTGAGACCAGGTTAAAAGATGGTGATTCGGGTGAAGGTCTAAACATAATTTTCGACAAAATCAATGATAATAATAGCGCAGATGAGAACCTAGACATTACTCATTCTATTTCTGTTACGAATGAACCTGAATGATAAACCCGCACCGGAACAACCTTCTGCCGATACAGCAAATGAAGAACCTCAGGCAGAAAATCAGCAACCTACTCTGGACAGAATAAATGAAAACTTTCGACCAGACGCACAGGCCATGCGTCTCGATGTTTACTGAACAAAGTATCACGCAAAATTTGAGAGGCTCGTGACGCAGCTAAAGTTGGAAAGCAAGCCTAAAAGATGTTGGCGTGTTCAAATACAAAATTTCCTGTTGCAGAAATAGGCCAAAGCGTTCGACTAAGGTTACCAGATGCTATCATTATTTCTGTGGAAAAAGAAAGCCTTTACAAACTAGGAACAAAACCCGGTATTTTAAGCCAAGTGTACTCCACAAATGAACTTGTGTGTAAAGAAAAGTTCATAATTGACGATGTTCCAAAAGTTGACATAGTTTACATATAGGCCTATTGTTAAATGCTGACAGTTAGGGTCACTTTCATATAAAGATTTGAACCAAGCAAACGGTACCATTACAAACTGATAGACTAGTCATGAAACATCAATAATTAACTATAAACTCTTTAATATCTTTTCCGCAGCACAAAGAACTCCTGGCTTTTGTTATCAATTGAAACTTCAAAGATTACGAAAGGGAATACGTGCTAGATGAACTGAATATTCTATATAAAGAAACAGCTGGACCGAATACCTACTAGCACCAGGTTATGAGTGTACAGTTATGCAAAATAAATGGTGGCCAGAATTCTTGAATGTCTTATGAATCAAAACTTACCAATAGGTTTCAAAACAATTTAATAACTGAGCAACTAACTTTAACTTCCAATTGCTCTATAAACTACATATAACGTTTACCGACAATTTTGCATGAAACAAATGCAGGAGATAACTTTAAATCATCCAATATAAATAAGTAATGTAAAGACAAAAAATATTCCCCGACAATTAACCGCATCGACCGTGCAGCTCCTTAAAAAGGACTTAACGAAGAAACGGGTCGTACCAAGGAAGCACTCGCTGCGAGAAGAACTTCCGAGAGAAGCGTTATAATAAAGTAGAGCGCGTATGAGTGTTTCCATTAGCCGGATGGAAGCAAGCTCCACTCGCCCATAACCGTATACACTGGTCATGAATTATTTGGGACCTTCTTTATTGCACCCTCCGATACTTTACTTGCTGCGGTGCGCTCCTACACACACTCACCGTCGCCATCGGGAGAGACGTTTCGCCGCTAAGGTCGCGTTGTTGGTTCGGTTACATCCAGGTAGGTAGGCAGAGCGAATTCGAGCCCCGGCTAAGGTTTATATAAGTAGATATAGCTCCGGGTACTTCCCCCTTCTGGCGAACGTAAAGCCGACAAGAGCCTTACTGCCTCGAGACACGCTATTTAATAATGTTCTGGATGTTGATTGTCGTGTAGAATTAGAAGATAGAAGGTAGGTAAGCTTATGGCTGGTGCGGTGTTTGTATGCGGCCGTGTAGGTTTATACGTACTGTAGAGATGTGCGTTATTCACGCTCGATACCGCTTTAATTTCGCTAATTGTTTGTAATTTATGCGAATGATTATGTTATGAGTTTGCTCGATAATCGTTTCAATTCTAACCTAGTCCTAATAGATACCGTTGATTAGATATTGTTGTTGTATCTCTGTTTATTCGATTCATTTTTTTAAATTATTTTACTTTCAACTTACTCTCCTTAATATTTAACACCGGCCGTGAAAGCCTACTAACTGGATCAATTAATTTCCCGATAATGTAGAGTCTTTACTACAGATTTGTGTTTTGCAATTTATTTTAAATTACTTTTCGCATCTAACTGAGATACCAGTGGTTTTGATTTCGATTTTTGTTGTGTGTTGGTGTTTGACGATTTGCAATAATGCCTTAAAAACGTTTTCGTGGAGTGCGTTTACCTCTTTGAGCGTTTATAGGTAGTAAAACTTTGGATTTTATTTTCTGTCATTGGTGACATTTTTGACTTTAATTGACTATTACAACGTTTTTTTTGTGTCGCAAATAAAAATAACGTTGGCAGAGATTTCTCTGCTGGAGAAACACGCAACTGAAAGTGGAATGGAGGATCTAAAGGTAGATCGAAGAACTGGGACGGTGCGCAGGAAGCAGCACAAGAGTCAGAATAGTACATGGGGTACATATATCATGAATGAAGGTAGCTGCACTGAGGACAGCATGTGGGAAGATGAAGACATGACAACGAGCCCCATCCACAGGTTGTATGCAGACAAAGGAAATGCTGGTGGATCCAAGGCTGATAGCCCGGCTAAGGAAAAGGGAAAGAGGGAGGGATACTCTACTCCGGCAGCGAAAGACCACGGAAATAAGAAAGAAATGCTGGAAGTCCAAGCATCCAGCTAAAACAGCTTGTCAAGGAAAAAGAATAATTTAGTGCATCTTTTTACCCATTTTTGTCTTGAAAGTTAAATGTAAAATAAGCTATGAGTGAAATTAACTTAAATTAATATTTAACACAATTTTAATAAAAATTTATTAATTAGAAATTAGAAATTCTACAAAATGGAACTAAACAACAAGTCAAAGTTAATCTTATATTAAATTAAAAAAATTGAAGATTAAGGAATTAATAAAGAGTGGGACCTCCTGTGGAGTTTAAAACCGCCCTACATCTTCTTGGCATAGACAAAATAAGATTGTCCAAGTCTTCTTGAGGAAGAAGATTCCACTGTAGTGAAAGAAGTTCTTGCAGTTGCCGTCGATTTTGTATAGCGTCCATATGTGGCAGGCATCTTCTCTGAAGAATATCCCATGCATGCTCAATGGGATTGAGGTCTGGGGATTGAGCTGGCCAATGCAAAACCTCAATTCTTGCTTCATTGAGCCAATCGGTAACAACTCTTGCCACATGTGGTCGTGCATTGTCATGCATTGACATGCATAAGGGTTAAGTTTCGGCGCACCGCTTCTGCAAATGGCTGAACAACAGGTTCAAGAATATTCTGGATATATTGCTTAGCATTTAAGAATTGATCTAGAAAAACGAGATCAGTTTTCCTACCCAGCATAATTCCCTCCCATATCATTACAGTACCACTTCGGTAGCTGTACACTTCTTGGGCATGCTGTAGCCTTGCTGCATTACCAGGCTGACGCCAGACTCTTAATCTGCGAGTAGCTGGTCTTAATCCGAATCGCGACTCGTCAGAAAAAAGTATAGTCGACCATTGTTCTCGAGTCCAGTTTAAGTGTTCTCGAGCCCAGTTTACTCGATGTCCTCGATTTCCCCTGGTTAATGGTGGAACCTTAAGAGGGCGTCTGGAGTGAAGATTGACTTCTCTTAAACAACGCCGACGTCTGATGGTTTGGCTGTGGACTGTCACGTTATGCACTGCCTGGAGACGCGATTTTAACTCAGTAGCAGTTAGTGAACTCTGTCGGCGAGCCTGAAGAGTGATGTACCGGTCCTGAATAGCAGTGGTGGCGCGTCTTCTTGCAAGATGTCGTTCCCTGGGATTACCTGTATCTCTGTAACGTCGCCATAGTCGGCTAATTACGCTCTGTGTTGTACCTAGCCGCTCCGCTACGTCAACTTGTTTTACTCCAACTTCCAGCATTCCAACTGCCCTATTCATTTCGTCAGGATGCAAATGACGACGTCTATTTTGTTCATTCATGTTTGCTTTTAACGCAATTTATGCTTACACTTTTCAATGGGTACGAAATTTTGTGAAACAACGCAGAAATGGTGGGAGAAGTAACACACTAAAGTTAAAATTCAAAACATGTTAAGACTTATCATTAACTGTACTTGTTTAATGGATACTTTTGACAGATAGTTGTTTATATATTACCTAGCAACCAAACTAAGCAACAAAAGACAATATTTACGTAAGTAAAATCAAGCAAATGAAATAAACGTTGATATCCTTAGATTATGTTGATGTGTGTGTTAGTGCTTTATGCCTCTGATAAAGGGTGTGGAATGGAAGAATTTATTATTTAGGAGCCAAAATACTGCCTTTAATATACAGAAATCATTGCATTTTTGAAATTCTGAATTAATCGTCTACTTATGTAAGAAGGGGTTTAATCGATAGTCCGCTCGTGGAAAGTCTTCAATACAAATTTATGTTTTTCAATTTATTTTAAATTTCTTACAACATCTAATAGGAAATTGTGAACTTCCGTTAGCAGACTGAAGTCATTCAAGTGTTTGCTATACCAGAAATGGAATAGTTTTAAGTGGCATAAATTTTGGTTCCTTATATTTTTATTTGTTTTTTATCTTATTTCATATTTTGTTATTTTGTTTTATACTTAACTGAATTCATTTATATATTTTATTATCAGTGCATCAAGTTATTAATGTTTGTAATAAACATTTATTATTTTGACGTTTATGCATTTTTCAACTTTAGAATTACATATGGCCTCAACTGGTGACAACAGTGGCCAGAACTAGTGGTTTCCGGGCCGGAAATGATGAAAATCGTTTCATTCACTATTTATCTTCTATTCTTGTCTTTTGCAGTATTTTTATGAATGTTTGTATTGTTTAATCAACCGGTACTTCTACCCTACTAACTTACAGAACAGATATTCCAAAATTCATTTTATGAGCCCAGTATATTACAAACGAGAACAAAACATACATGATGTATGCATATGAATATGTAATATAGTGAAGACAATATAGAATTCGCATTCCAACAGCGAACGACGGCTCGCAGAGAAACGTGAATGTCGCCGTCGTCGTCGTCAACCAACCCGCGTATTAGACTTGAAGGGGGGTATTGTAATTAAATATCGCTTAATTTAGATCAATTTATGTGCCACCCGCGCATTAGCACGGTCGCGAACCGAACCTATCGCGGAAACAAACGATCAAGTCGACATATTTATGCACCTGCTCGACTGCATATTTTAATTCCGAAACGAAGCTAACGTCGGCCTGTTCGGGCGCTTAAATCTTAATGTTCTCCCTCTCCTTCATTATACTAAATACCATTAAAACTGGAAACAGTGGTACCGTGACAGCTGTATTTATGATATAAATTATTTGTTTCTCGAAACAATAAAGGAATTACAACTGTAATGAAATGCTTAACAAATCGACGTTAAATTTTAACAGCCGGTGGAAGTTTTATTAAAGGAAAAGGGGTGGAAATTGGACTGCGAACTGAACAAGGACTAAAACTTTGAAACCAATTAATCTGATCCAATTTTTAACTTTTAACGTACTTATTTTCAAACCTATCCGTCCTTAATGCATCAATATGTTCTAAGTACAAGATTCGTAGGTATTCCGCTACGAATGCTGCAACCCCAACTTATACGCATCATTAGTTACGAAATTTTTAGATTCCGGGCCAACATCGGGAAATATTTTATCTTATTTTCGCTACGGTAGCTTTTAATATGAACCTTTTTGTCCGTTACAAATCCAGATTGAAATATCAGTAGAGTTGGTGGCATTGTAACGTTTCCAAAGCAGAGAACTGCTGCTGAAGGTACCTATACGACTTTCAAAGTCAACTGCAAGTTTATACTTTTTATTGTGGTTACATGTCAAGCAGGAGTACAAATACGAATTCTGATTTTAATCAATGATAATAATAAGAGGAAATTCTTGGAGAATGTGTATGAATTGTTGTAGATCTTAGATAAATCATTTATGCGTGAAATTAAGTTGTCGATAAGGTTGTCCCCAATTTTTATTCCGTAATGGATGGGATATTAAAAATTGCTTACATTGTGCAATACTGACGCAATTTTTTATACTTATAAGACTGTCAGATAGCTGGCTCCAGATCCAAACATTTAGATTAAAGTTTACTCTGGAAAAACGTAACTATTTTACCTAATTATACAAGAAGACTAAAGCACTTGCATTGATAATTAATCAATTTGACACTACAATGGTTTCTGAAATTCATTTATTACAATAAGTGATTATAACTTGTATCAACATGATAGATGTGATACAAGCCTGGACGACTCTTCTACAATACAAACTCCAAATATCATACATTTTATCTGCTGGTAACCAAGCAATAAACCAATAAAATTTATTTTATTGGTTTATTTGCTATTAAAAATTGTTTCACTAAAAGTGTTACAACTATTGCTATTTTATTGATTGAAACGGATATAATTTCAAGGCTTCTTAGAGCTTCTAATCAAATCCAGTGGTACCGCGACATACGAGTTTAATTCGTTCCGTAACCTTGCTCTTATGTCAAATTGCTCGTATCTCAAAGCAATTTCCCCATTGAAATTAATTAATATATGTATTTTTATTACCTTTTAACTTATCTTTATTATCCAGATAGTTTTTCCACTTGTTAGGTCAATGATAACAC
>SMLS01037762.1:0-11559 GCA_004785975.1 Popillia japonica | reverse complement strand
TTGCAGATTGATGACATTGTTGCATCAAGATTTTGAAATGACTAGGTAATAGGCTCCTCATATGTGTTTAGATGCTACATTTAAAAATATATATATTTATTATTAATTCCCTTACTCCGGATCAATATTATGACCAATTCTATTCGTTCTATTTTTATATTTAATTGCTTACTTATTACCACGGCGTATAATATCGGTGTCTTCACGACCTACTTCAATTTAGGGATTAAAACCTAGGATTATGCGAGGACACCTTAAAATCCTTGAGCATACCAATATTAATTACCTAATTCACATTGAAACCGAGATGATTTCTATGCAATACAACTTTTTCCAATACATATAAAATGGTCATTAGAAGACGTAGTAAGTAGGCATTTGGTGAACCTCAACTCAAAAAAGAAACCTTGATATAGTACGCGGACGGCTTGAGAATAGAAGGAGTGGGGGCGGGCATTGGGAACACTGCGGAGATTTGTGCTATAAACCCATGCGCCATAAAGAACCTGGACGGATACAAGGCGCAACCATAATTATAAGGTTTGTTCCAATCACCTCTGATTACCGCAACATTATCGTACAGTACTTGCGCAGTGTGAAAATGGCGTTCCGTTAGTGTGCCATTTTCACACTGCGCAAGTACTGTACGATAATGTTACGGTAATCAGAGGTGGTTGGAACAAACCTATAATCACTGATAGTCAAGCGGTGTTGGAGGCTGTTAGTACCAAACACATCCACATGTCTGTTGCATGAATGCGACAGACATGTTAGTGCGGCCCAAGCCACGAAGGGATTGAAGGGAACGAAAAGGCAGATCAGCTTGCCAAAGAAGCAGCAAAATGCCTTTTATTAAATCTGGTCCCTGTTGTGGTTTGAAAAGGAGCCACTTAAAGCAAGCAATTAATAAATTGAAGGACAGCAGAAATGTCTATCACTGACAGAACACGTCAGGATAAAAGCAGGCACTTTTATCAGGATCACCTAAGTTAAGTTAGCAAAGATAACTATCTTTCAGCCAAGAAGACCTCAGACAACAGCAGGATTTTGAATAGGTTAAGCGTTGCTGAAATACCATCTATACTATAACTCGACAAAGCAGAATATCAAATCTATCGTCTATGCCAAGAATATCTAGAGACGATACAGAACATTTTATGTGAAGGTGTTGTTGTAAGTCGTACTCAACGTCACGCACTTCAGCAGACCGTTTCTAACGCCAGCTAAAATCCAGGATAAAGAGATAATTTTGAGGTTCATTGGTTCAATGGTTCAATGGTTTCCAATTAGTCTAAAGCCCAGAAATGATTCCCTAAACCACCATATTCCCCACAAACGATTCTCTAAAACGCAGACATCAAATCAGTTTGCAATACTGCACCACACATGATGAATGAAAAAGCAACCCCACAAAAAATGATTTCAACTATGTATGAATATATTATATGAGTTTTAGGATGTTTTGCCTTGGTAAGATTCCAAATCGCAAATATAGCTTTAGCGATTCTGATCTTGTACCGAACATATTTATGGCATTTCTGTCTTAGTGCTAATTTTAGCATAGGTCATAGTTATCACTAGTTGACTATTATGGCTGTAATCCTGTAGCATTGGTTGAAACACTTACTTGAAATATTTACTTGGTGAACAGAGCGTTCTTTGTAAACAGCACAACGTTTATTACAGATAAGAGTTAACAATATATTTTTGTTGAAGATTGTTGCAAAGTTTGTAGTAAATTATCATTTTTACATTATTTATTCTTCGGAATATCATTTCGTAGTTTTATAATAATTTATGATATTTATAATATTATGATTGAAATACTAACTTAGATTAAATAAATTATATCTAGTAATCCGCTGACAAGATTTTCTAATTAGTCAGCATACTAGTTCATTTGTCAAATTTAAATTGATATCCAATAAAGTCATCACCACAAATTCCTTAACAAATTTCAACATTACTTTAGGAGATTTTCAGATCATTTATTAACTAAAAGATTTATGCATTTGTCTAAAATATTCTAGAGTTCAATCTTTATACACAAGGAAAGGTACATATGATAGTAGAAGTAATCTAGAACAGCTCAAGTAATATATTTTTGTATATCAAGTTGTCCCTCTACATTTTAATCGTTATAAACGCGCGGTTTTAGTTTTATCTCCAACAAATCGACATGGAAGTAAACAAATACCTCACTCACTTCAACCCAGCTCTTTGACCACAGTTTTCTATCTCTGTAAATATTTTATGTGGCTGAATTGCTGGTAAAGATAAATCAAGTATGATTGACAGCAATCTTAAGATATTAAGTCTGCATCAATCAAATATAGAAATCAGAAGTTACACAAAGTATGCGTCTTAGTAAAAATAAAAAAATACGAACTTTTAAATACTTGGCGTGAACTGTTTCGAAAATATTAGTTTCTCAAATTTTATCGGAGAATCTGCATATTAATAGGATAAAACTTATTCCTAGTTTTAACACAACCGAGGATAACATTAGAATTGATTTAGAACAGATTTGTTTTCAAATACATACTACTATTGTTAATAATACAGACAAACAAAAATCTGTCGTAAAACTAATATCGTGCATTAGCCTCAAATAGACATTAATTAATTTATTTATTAATTGACTAATTTTAGATGACCAAACAATCAATTACAGAAATTATATTTACACATTTCTACAACTTCTTGATACAACTTTCTGATGAACAGAAGTTATCATGGGTGACGCGAGGATGTACAGATTCCAGCAATTCAGGGAAATCAAATCGATTTTGATGAATTGTGTATGTAATTTACAAATTGGCTACTTTGCAAATATTTTGTAGCGAATCTGTATTAAATATTTTGAATCGTTAATATACCTAACTAATGCGGTGTCAATTATATGAAATTTAACTAGTAGGAAATTGATTGATTTTCTTTGGACAGGAAATTTTATGTATCGCTGAACTAAGACTCAACACTTTATTGTGCCAATAATAATAAGAAAGATCACTAAAAATTGTGATCTTTCCTTTTGAAAAAAAAACCATCTGCCCACAGACCGCATTCCCCAACAAATTATAAATATTTTTCCTTAACTAGTTTTCGGCTGAGAAACTACCCTTCATATGTATATACAGGACAATCCAAATGAAGTGTTCACCATTGGTAACTTTGTTATTATTAAAGATGCAACATTGTTTAAATTAGCAAACTTGTAGTACTTTTAACGTTCTGTTAGACGAAAGAATAAAAACACCAATGAGCAGAGCGTTTTCGAGTTTTGCCGAAAAATATGTTTTTTTTTTCAAATGGAAGGCCTATATTATATCATTTTCTGCTAGAACTTTAATTTTTAAACAAACAATCTTATAAGAAATTTTTTACTGGGATTAAAAATACTTGAGTTACATATAATGAATAAACAAAAACAGTTAAGTCAAGTGCATTTCTATGTGTCTATGCAAACGACGATAAATATTTGCGTTGTCATTTTTGTTATAAATATGAAGTATTTTTTATCCGCATCAGAAGTTTTTTTATCGCTGACGAGTAGACGTTTAGTAGTTTCATCAGAACAAACTACATACATTTAAGTAGGTACCTAGTCATTGCATAAGGAACTACATTATAGAAGCGAATCAAGTCTAGGTCTAATCTATCAATATTTTTCCAAATGACCGATGCAAAGAAATCATTCGCATCATCGTATCAAACCCGCTTCTAGTTATACGTCTGAATCTAATCAAATGAATATAATAATGATTTATATTTATTCATACATATCTGTAGTAAATTTCTACTTCTAATAGTTTACATTACTTAATCAGTTCTATAGATCTATTCGTGCTAATTTTTACAAAATTCAAAAAATATTTACGTAAAATAAAGATATGCTAAAATTCAGATTTAGATACTATTTCGATTCGATCTGGCTAAGATACATTAAGAAAAGCTCGCTGCAATCTTTTTACAAACTGTGCATTGCTGTACTAAACCATGTCTGTAGTACCTACACATAGTAAGCATCAACCTCAATTTCTTTATTGCATTCATTATTGCAAGTAAACGGTACATTCTTTGACACGCCAAGTGTAAAAAGGAATACATTTTAAATATACCAATGGCTGCTAAAAGTGAACTAGAAATTGCTTTTTTTGTTTTCTTAGGATACAATTTCCGTGTTAAACGAGACGTAAGCTAGTATTCTTTTGTTCTCAGAAAAACTTATTACTTACGTCTTGGGAACAATTTGCGGAGCGTTTTATCTTTATTCCTCCACTTGATATTATTGCAAACTATATAAATAAGAGGCAATTGGGAAGTATTACAAATTGATGTACTTGTGCTTACATACGGTAAATGTTACTGGCGTTGAGGCGATTTACACCAGATAATTGTTTTTTTTGGTATGCAAATGCAAATGCAACACTAATAGTTTGAATTTTCAATCTCGCTATTTTTTAACATCGTTGCTACCTGTCATATTATTTAATCGACATTTATTTTGCAAATTACAATATTCTACATGCGCACAACTGCAATAAAGAGATCGCAGTTACTATTTATTGAAAAATATATCGCATATCGTTAACATGCAGGTGTACTCGGTACAACCGATCGCTCCTTCCACAATTTTCTGTAAAATTGTTTGTAGATATTCGATACCTTTGCATTACTTCACACTTAAATATATCCAATAACATACTTATGTTCAAATAGGTATCCTTAGATGTCAAGATAATTGGATTAACTTGTTAGCATTTAACTGGTATTTATAAAATACGACCAAAACAAATTCACGGAAACTTTGAAGTTGTACTACATATCCCTCTAGTTCTATGTATACGACAGTCAAGGAAACTAAATATAATATTTCATAATATTATAATATTATATATATAATTATATATATATTATAATATTATATATATAATTATATATATATTATAATATTATATATATTATTATATTATAATATTATATATATAATATTCACGGAAGCTTTGAAGTTGTACTACATATCCCTCTAGTTCTATGTATACGACATTCAAGGAAACTAAATATAATATTTCCACAATCTACTTATTCTCATAACTATTTTGTATGTGGAAGAAGCAAAGATTTTGTTATAAGTAGAAGGTACTGTCATCATTTTACACTAAATATAATTACATAATAAATAATTAAAATACAAAACATAATTTACCTTTATCGCTTAGACATTATTAATACTCTTTGCTTTATAAATATTTTGAGAAAATTAGAAAATATTGTGACTAATAGCCTATTGTTACATGATCCTCATACCTATCCAAGCAATAAATCGCGGATATAGTTGATATAGTTGTCCTTTACCCCTCATTAATTTAGACAGTACCTCCCCATTAATTTGTACAAACATACATATTATATGCTTCTTGGTGAGAGTTCTGATATAGTACATCATGGTACCCTAAAAAGTAAAATATTCTGCTATAGGGTAAAAAGAAAAGCAGTGGAATTGTTTCGTTTGCAATTAGAGCAACGACCACAACACACACAGCTACAATTTTCCGCAATTTCTCTCATGAGGTGTGTTTCGTTATGGTTCAGTCTCAGGCAGATAATGTGATATCTAAACTAAAGTTGGCAATCTACTTATAAATTGATAATACGTAATAATTGGGACACATAAAAAATGCTTTATTTCGAGTATTTAAGTTCGCTGTAGAATAACGGTTTATTGTCTGGAATATAAATACAAGCACTAGGCATACTCCTATCGCAAAAGGATATACGTAATGAAGAATTTGCATCACAGAAAATCTTTTTTTTTTACGGCGTTAAGGGATCCAAGCCCATTTGCCACATTCTATTAGACCCTATAAAACACTTCTTTAAATTTTAATACTGCAATCTTTGACGAATTTAATAAGCGAGCTGTATGTTCTTGCATCATTCAATCTGAGCAGTTGTATCACCGAGGTTGGTAATGACACCCCAAGTTCTATGAGTTTGCCGAACAATATATGTCTTTGTTGTTCAAAATTCCGACATGCCAAAATAATGTGATTTAAATCGGCAATTTCGTAACTACATGTACATGAACACGAATCGATTATTTTTAAGCGGTATAAATGAGAAGGAAAGGTCCCATGTCCAAATTTCATCCTAGCTATGGTGGAATACGAATAACGTAAAATTCGAACATTACTGTGCCAACGAGTGTAAGCGATGGAGGGGTGAATCAAAGCATACTGAGTGATTTGCTGTGTATACGACCTTTGCCATCTATCTTCCCATCTTTTTCTTAAGAGGTGTCTTTTAATTTGCGATACGATTTCTGTTTTGTGATGATATGATCCGATATTTCTCCGTCTGTTACTGATGCTTTCGCTAATGCGTCAGCTTTTTATTTGGTACGATACCTACGTGGCCCTTTACCCAAAACAATTTAACCTCAATAGCATATGCTCTCAATGCGGCGCATCTTGTAATTATATCAAGTAGCATTGGGTCTACTTGAGAATACCATTTCCTAAGTTTTAGGGCATTAACCACACTCAACGAGTCTGACATAATCGCCACGTTTGTGAAACCCATTTGCTTGATATACTTAAGCCCTTCGACGATTGCCCCAGAAAATCTTCTAGAGAGTATTTTCATTTAATTTGTCGATGTATATATGAATATAGGTACAAGAAAATAAAAACGGATTTTTATACATAGTATATTAAATGGTGAGATTTATGATTATAATAGCAGGCACTCACATTCGTTGTTAGCGACCTAGAATGATTTAACAAATACTACAAGTCTAACATAACTGTGGAAATCAATATGGTATACAAGGCTTTATCTAACGATTTCAAGAAGGCTACGGTCAGTAAGTTCAAAAGACGTCTCAAAACCTTTTTAATTAATTACTTTCTAGAAGAGTTTTTAACTAGGGAGTGATAACAAATGGTGGGACACAGACCAAAACTGTGTCTAGTACTCGACTGTTGGATATTATGAAGTTTTAGTAGGCACTTGTTCAGTTGAACCTGTTTTTACCTATTTAAGTTTACAGTATTCTCTTTTATGTATTTAATGCTAATGGCACGTAATAAACAATATGTCATCTCATATAGAAATTAATCCAATTTACATATAAGTACATATGTATTTGCTTTTCATTTTCTTAGGATAAAACTGTAATATTCTTTACAGTTGTTCAGATGATTCTGTCTATATCGTTTTTCCAGTAAATTTTCAATATGTTTTTCAATGTACATATATCACTTCATATATTAATCTTTCATTAATCAAAGTTATGTCATAATCTTTTAAAATGCTTAGACCAAGCGGTTTTCGCGGCTATGTTATGTTATGTGGTACAGGGTACTGATGATTATAGAGGCGTTCCTTTAAATATTGTCTGCTTTGACCTACATAACATTTATTACAGTCTTTGCATTCTAATTTACATATATACGACATTACTTTGATTATTTTCTTTAATCGTAGTTTCTAAATTTGTAAATAATTGTCTGTTATAAATCGTTAATGTACGGGATTGTATGATGTACCTATGTATCTTAGGTACTATTTAGTTAAGTGCCTGTGTTGTATATTTTTTGTATTCACTTATTTATTAATTATTAAAGATTAAATAAATAACCTACAGGAAATAATCTCAAGACCGAAATTCCGCAGTGGATGGAGAACCATAATATCGAATAGGAAGAGCACATGGTAAAAGCAGAATTATTAAGCTTAATTAAAGAAAACAAGCAACCGCACAAAGTGTCATGTTGAGGTAATAATAGAGAAATCCAACGGAAAGGTATTTAGACGTACTTCATATCACTGCGAATTGAATACGATTGAACTAATTTGGGTAGTAAAAGGATATATAGCCAGCCACAATACAAGATTTAAATTAGCAGATGTGGAGGAACTGTTGGAACAAAGTATTACTAACAATTCTAATGAAAACTGGATATATGCCATCAAACATGTTGGAATAGAGAAAAAAATGTGAGAAGTAGACAATTTAATGGAGATTCATGGCGAATCACTGATAAGGACAAGTGATAGTGACTCATTAAACTCATCTTCCGATGAATATGACTAACGGAATTGTAATATGCTAATGTTTTGTTTGATATGTATATACTTTTTATAACGAACTGAATTTTTTGATATTATTTGTAAAGCTTTTGGTGAAACTGTAATACATATATGTATAACAATGTAATGTAATATGTACCATATATTAAGATATGCTAAAGGTTAGGTTTTCACTAGAAGTGCAAAAAATAACTGCCTTGAGGCCGCTTTACACCTATTGCATGTAATTTTTATTGCACACAAGAAAAAATGCGAAACGGCCCTTACAGCTTGTGAACCGAGCTCTTTGCTGACGTGAGTGCAGCGTTGCCAAGCGTAGCTACTGCATCTATAATTATGTAAAAAAGTCAAGAATCGATCTGTTTGTTAACAAACGTAGGTACCTTCTATTTCTTATTTGCCTAAGTATCACTATTTTACAACAAAATTATCAGTGCCTTTCAGTTGTTCACTTTTACGAGACTATAAACTATGATATAGATGCACATAAGTAGGTCTACTTTTAAAATTTTCAAATTTATTGTATAGCCTAAAGCGTAAAATACACAAGCGAAAATTGCCGTAAACATAAGACGTAAGAGAATAACACCAACAGAACATCAGGCTTCAGAAATATAACATACTCCTGGCGAATGAGTTGGATGCTATAAAAGATTTCGCTTTATACTAAATGACACAAAGTGGTAGCCGCGTATTGTTAAAGGTATTTTATTTGTTGATATCATCACGTGTACCTGATAGCATGTGAATTCTAAGCAAAATTTTAACATATATATACACGGTGTTCAACAAATTCGACACATACAAAATTATTAATCACGAGACTCATTCAATATGTCATTCAATATGTCAGTGTATAAAACAGGACGGTTTAAAAATATTTTTGTAGGCATGATAAATGGATATGCACTAAAATGTTTTTCTTTACTAAAAAACGGTACGTCGTACGATAAAAAGTTCAGAGAGCTTTTATCTTCACAATTGAACAAAGAATTGCCGCATCTTTTTTAAGCACCCTGTATAAACAGTCTGAATGTCGCAATCAGTTCTAGTATGTACTTGATCGATTAGATGTAAAGTATATTGGAGGTATTACAGTATCTAAATTTAGCTCCTTGCAATAACATTTATAAGAACTAGAATTCAAAGTTAACTGAACGCAGTATAACCTCAGTCATACTCAATTTATAGCAAGTATTTTCAATCTCAGGCGATCCACACTTAAGTGAAAAAAAAACATTTTCATCTAAGTGATCGTTGAAAGGTGATTAATATGAAAATTAATACTAATTAATCAATGAAACAGTAAAGTTTCTCGAATATAATTACTTCCTTTGAACACATCATCATCAGACAAATTTAGTGATTTAACGAAAATAAAAACTTTATTTCATAAAAACATCACCTAAATTAAAAATGGTCATTATACTGTCATTTTCGCAAATAGTGGAGTACACGTTTATATTTCAAAACTCAATTACTAAACACATAGTTTTAATACAATGACCGAAAACATCGACTACATTCGACTTAATTTAATTTAAGCTGCAAAAAAGACATTCAGACAATCGTATTCAGAAGTATATTGCATATTTGCCAGACTACGTTATAATTTTATTAATGAAATAGATTATCATCGATTTGTATCGGAAATGCTTCACACATTCCATGTGCCAATTTTTTTTTTAGATTATTTATGCACGAGCAGCTAAAGCAAAAAATTATATTAGTAAACTGTTCGTAATGACAAATGCTTAATGCATATTTGCAGTTTGATCTATTGTTACACGTCAACAATAGGGAGCTAAAGTTATTTACGTTGAAAAGCATGTTCCGAAACCACGTTAGGTTCGATTCACGAACGCTCTTATATCTTCGACCATCGAGCTCTTTTGTACAAATCATCATGTCCTTACATAGTCCCCGATTTTAGAAGGATATTGATGGTAAATATTTGGTATTGATAGTTGTGCGCTCAGTTAGATATTTAAACAAATTCATCTTTCATTGTCGGTCAATTCTTTAAATTACCTTTTGTTCACTAATGATCTGCACAAATGCACTTTTCCTTAAATGACCACACATTTGAATTATGCTAATATGTGCTACCCACCTGAGGTTATACAAGTTAAAAATACAGCTCTTGCTATTACCATCTATTACTAACCAATATAGTAGCAACAGTAGCGCATACGGTACATAGTAAAAAAATATTTTACTAATAGCCCCATAATCAAGTTAACAACGTTGGTTGTTAATATGATTGATTTGACTAAAATATACAGAAACTCTGTTTTAAGATCTAGCACAAACCACATTTGGGTAATAAATTGATAACGAAAGAAGTGATTCCTAAGTTTCTTAATTCAATTTTCTTGTTAGAATACGTATGCATAAAACTTAGTAGTTTGATGTTATTAAACTGTTGCGATTTCGATGATATATTCATAAAAGCATTCATCAGTGTAAATATAACCAATCTATAAAGCTGTAACATTTTTCAAAATTAACTACGTACTTTTTAGAGTACTTACATTTACCATTATTTATAAACTTCCCGAAAGATGTTTGCCAAATCACATTGACCTTGTTTCATCTACATATATTGATTTATGCGTTCATCGAATAGACAGCTTTTCGTTCCACGTTGAAGGTATTACCGCGATCATATTTACTACTGCTTAGGTATATTGGAAATGCTTTTATAGTGACTAGGGCACATCCAAATATCGTCAACAAAAACAGGTGGTCGAAATATCGAAAACGGATAACCATTCGTGTATACATTAACCTTTAAAATTAACCCCATAGGCGGGTAATTCAGGTGTAGAATTTGCGCGGAAAGATACGCTTAAAAATAATATCGACTCACACACACATTAGCAAGCACTAATGTTGCACGCCTGTTATTTTTAAATGTTTTCGCTTAAAAGCGTTTCTTTCGTCGCGGTGCGTATTAAATAAATATTTATACCGTGTATTCGTGGCACGGAGATTTTATCGTTTTCACATTTGCTCATTTGAATATCGTCTTTTTTAAGTTTCATTGTAAGTATGTTTTATGAAGCCTTGTCGGTTTTGTTTTCAAATAGTTATCATTTATTTTATTGTTGAGAAAGTTACACAATCGTTAGAACATTTTTGTTGGACTAGTGTAATACTGTAGTACATTCAGATTTATATGTATATGCTTTCTAATTTCATTGCTCTTGCCAAGATTATCACAGAACGTCCATGGTTGGTGCATTTAGCATTTCTACGATAAGTGATAACTGTTGTTTAGAACCAATCAGAATTAAATTATTCAGTGAAGTAGGTATTGTTTCTTAAAGTGAAGTGGTAAACTCGTCTGTAGTATCGCATTCTTTGTTATAATACTATAACCTGCTTTTAATGCGTGAAACACTATAAATATTAGAACGAATCAATTGGATGAATTAATTGGAAACTTGAAATATTTTT
>SMLS01037725.1:0-10036 GCA_004785975.1 Popillia japonica | reverse complement strand
AAAAAACATGAAAAGTCTGAGTTGGGTGGCCTGTATAGTGCTACAATTATTACGTTAACGGCAGATATTAATTCAACACCACATAATTCTATAACATTACTAATAGATAAATTATTAACATCATTTCGAGTTTTAACATTAATTGACTGTCTGTAAGTGGATACACAACCATGTTTATTTTGAGATCGACAGTAGAATGATTTTAATTTATGATTATTGAAGGAAATTTCTGAAAGGTGCTTATAGTTTTGCCAATGTTCACTAATTAATAGAACATCAATGTTTAAGGTTTGTAAAACTCCAGCAGTCTGCAGCACTTTATTACTTAAGCACCTTACATTCTGATGCATAATTTTTTCCCATTTTAATTACATGCTATTTTGTTTGTATTTGTTGTGGTTACAGATATTTGATTTATTTGTTATTGGTATTCTGTGTATTACTTTCATTAGTTGCTTAGTGTAATAAAAATGGAATACACATTTAATGAGTATGCAGATATGCATTTAATGTACGGACTAGCTTCCATTAGAGAATCTTTAATTCGACATATCCAAGAGTGTATTCGAGTCCAAGGATCAAATGTAGAGCCCTATTATGAATTATTTAATTTCTTTCAAGTAGATTTTAATGCATATTGAAACAAAATATTACCTATTTTCGTTAAACTTATTTTTTTCTCGGAACAGAGCATTTTATAGAAATCCATTAAGAGTACATTTTTCTCACTTAAGGTCCAAGGAATAGTAATACACTTATTAGAGAGTAAACAAGCTACACACCTTAAAATTGGATGAAAGAAATACATAATTTCATTTAAAAAACCACCTAACTAATATGTTTAGGGTTGAATATCTCAGCAGTGCTAGCAAAAAAGATATAGACATACAGTGTTATTTTTACATAAACTTTATGTATCTGAGATATTGCTCACATATTCATGGACACCCTGTATATCTGCAATTATATAGTCAAAATTTTATTATTTATCTACTACAACATAACTTTATCTAGATAACCAACGTTCAGTCAGGCATAAACCATCATTAGAGATAACATCTTAAAGGATATTAACAAATTAAAAAGCCCTTAATTGTTGGTTACTGCAATCAAATAGATTCTTATTTATTAAATGGTTAATTAACTAATTTTCAAATTTGTATAGGTATCATTCGCCCGATCAATGCTGTTATTTGCTTGCAAAAGTATGAAAATCATTCTATTTGGAATTCTTATCAGGAATCCCTTGTCCCTTGTAGTCAACAACGTAATATTAATTTGAGCCAAAAATTGAGAAAATGATGAATTGGTGGTACATTAGGCCTACGCCTTTCTGACTGTTTATGTAGATATGTATATTTAGGTTTTAGCTTCTTTAATACCATTTGTTGCTGCTCTGAAGAAACAACATTTATCCGACCAGGAACTTCAATTTATAAACTTTTGATTTTCATTTTTTAAAATTTTAGTCTGCCTGTTTATGATTCAGTTTGCAGGGCATAGTTTCTGCTGTTTAGCATACCAGCCAGCCCAAGAATTTTGCACATCTATTTACACACACGCATACAGCGCTTCCAATTTTACCATGTCTTCATTGCATGTCTCGTTAGTACGAACATAGCGACTCTTATAAATATGTAAGCTCAATAGCAGTTCTCTTAAGAATTTTGGTTAAGCACCTAAGAAACTCGGTATTGACAGGACCTGTCGTTACAACTTTAATAACATTAATTATGTCCTCATTAAACTTCATCTAAATTACCCCAGTTTACCAACCTGCATCGAATAATTATAACTTTTACACAGACACCGGCCAAACACTTATAACGTACACCCGAACAAGCTCTATTTACATTAAGCGTTTAGTAGAGATTATATTGGAGTTGAACGATGTAATTTGTGCCCATTTGTTATTTATACGCCATCCCCCTTTTCCGCGAATACACATTCCTAACGACTGGGCTTTTCTGTTCGGGTCACGTTAATTAAAAATGAATTAGGTGTAAGTTAGGCGAAGCTATATCGACGATAAAAAATTATTAAATAATTGACTGTTTATAACGAATCTACACGCCGGCCGTCACACGGATTTCTACAAGATGTTCACGACTAATAACTGTTATTAATGTTGCGTTCTCGCTGGATATGATGAATCTGGCGGGCAGTCTATTATTATTTACAATCTATATCAATTACGTGTATCGTGAGCAGATTGTGACATTGTAATTTTAAGTTAAACGATCTACGTTAAACGTTAAACGTACTATTTAATAATAATGTTGCGAGTAGGTGAATTTTCAGTTTTACACCAAACAGTTTGGGTACAAACATTTCATAAGTGATTTGAAAAATTATATTCGGGGATTCTCAATTCTTATCGCTGATTCGGTGACAGCGAAGAAATCAGAATTCTAGAAACATGTGAACGACGATACGCCGCCACTTTAGAAAAGAGACAATCGATCTATCTTCGCCGGGTGATAAATGACCTAGGCGGCTATCGAACTCGTCCATACATATACATCTAAACTAAAGCATAGTCAGCATTCAGTTCTTGATGCCATTGATTAAATCTTGTATGTTGCTTTTTATTGTTTGACCACAACGTTTTACTAGTAGATAGTCGTGTAGTAAATGACCTCCTGTAGAGGGCGGTTTGTACGCAGATGGTGATTTAATTTTAAATAATCTATATTTATATAAGAAATTAGATTGTTTTTAGGGATTAGAATGACAAATGAAAGCGTTGCATTGTTATCATGACGATCGTTACACGTATTTAGTTTCTTGGAGTGTGTTGATAGTAGGTTATATTACATTAATTTTGAGAAAGCTAAGAACAAACATGAATGGAACACATGTCAAATTAAAAGCAATTAGTTAATTAAAAAACTGCTAAAGTTGTCTTAACGGCTGACAATGTTTTGCATAGCTGTCAGATAAAAACTTGAAATCATACTTTTTTTTGGTGTTTTTTGGTGTTCTTATCGATTTCTCATCTTTTGTTTGGCAAAAGCAGTATGTTTATTGAGTAGTGACTTTGTCATTTTATTTAAAATGGTAAAATTAACTGAACGAGAACGAATTGAAATTCTTTGCATGATCGGATTTAGAGACAGGATGCGTACCCAACAAGAAGTAGTTGAATTGTTCAATGAAACTCATCCTGGTCAGCGTCCCATTAACCAAAGCATGGTAAGCAATATTGAGTCAAAATTCCGTAATTTTGGACAAGATTGGACGTGATTTACCTAAATCTGGTCGACCCTCAAAATCAGAAGAAGACAAACTCAACGTTTTGTTGGCAATACAAGAAAATCATCATTCAATACTTAACCAACTGGCTTCTGATTTCAATATGGCAGCCTCAATAGTTCACAAAATTGTGAAAAAAGCGAAGTATCATCCTTATAAGGTATGTCTTGTTCATGAGCTATCTCAGGACGACCATGATCGGCGAATTCAATTCTGCAGGCAAATGCAAGAGCTATGCACTAATGAGAAATCATATTTTAACGATATGCTCGTAGAACGACCCTCTCTTTCAACTGGTATGGTCGAAATTGGGTGTTGTCATTTAAAAAAATTATCAATGATGTCATATCTCGAACGACGATTAGGTCACAAATATGGGTCGTATGTCGAAAAGGACCTTTATTTAAAACTGTGTCAAAAACACCAAAAGCACAATGTTCTTATTTTCAGCACAAAATAAAACACAAAACTAAACTACAAAATTAATCTCTGCATCATAAAACTGTAGAAAGTGAACACAAAGAATTGACATACCGAACTTATCACAATTCCATCATTTTTTTCTGTTTTCCGCAAAAAACAGTACAGGAACTAGCACTAGATATTGCCCTACTCACACTTTGAAATTTGGAAAATTGCAATTGCAACCGCAATTGTTGTTACCAGAATATATGTTAAAAAATATATAGTAAAAAACAATAATTAATTACATTTGAGTAAGGAGAAAGCATTGGAAACTATTGGAAAGGTGAAGGATATGAAGAAAGATCAAAGATATGAACGATTTTTTATTCGAAATTATTGGATTTGGAATGTCAAAATGTGAAATGTCAAATGTATTGTCAAAATTGTAGTTAATTGTCAGGTTGTATGGAAGAACATTTTAAAAATGAATACCGCCTAATAAGGTTTCTTTGCAATGCAAAACAGCATGAAACATTGGCAGAGTCAATTTATGAAGTTTCTAAATTGTGGTAGGAGAGCGAAGTTTGAGTGCCAAATTATGAGAATTCGTAAGTGTGCTAGCCAACTTCGCAAACTGCTTTTGTTCCCTTTGTAACACAAAACATCATAAAATAAATGCAAAACTTTGCGTAGACACAGTTGGAACTTTCGAAGCTGCGGTAGCCAACTTTACAAGTCATCTTTCCCTTTGCGCGAAAATCTTGCGTGACGCACATCGACGGCATCGAGGAATTATCAAATTTGGGAAAGCACGGTAGTAGCTTTTTTTGTTTTATAAAAAAGCACAAGGCGTTGTCATAGTCAAATAACAACATGGTTAGATGATTTTAAGAATGTATTGCTAAACATTTTTTTTCGGAAGCATAGAAAGATTTTACCCCAAAGCTCACGATCACTAACAATCATTAGGTCCCTAGAACTGATGTAAAACTGAATCTCTAGATGTTGGTGGTCAACTGGCCGAATTACCGGATTTCCGCTGAAGCCTTTGTTAGAAAGGTTGGCAAGCTTTGGGTCTTGTTTATCTCTAATGTCGTTCGTGTCTATTTATTAGGAAAATAGAGGAGACTACGTATTGTCTATTTGGTTCAAATCTAGAATACTTCTCTTGATATCTGGTGTACGGCAGAGGTTAAACCTTGACCCTGTAATCTCTATTTTCGTTGTTAATAACCTCCTATTTTTATAGTTATGTTTTCTTTTGCTTAATTTACAATAGACTCTGCAAAATAAAGCATATCTCCCTCCAAGTCCGAGTGTAACCTACAGGTTACGCAGTTTAAAATTTCCTGTAAATTAAACTCATGTGCAATAACGCTTCGGTGATGCACTCAAATAACAGAGGCTGTCGTTTATCACGCCCCCTATAACAGTCACTGTGTTTCAAACGTAAAGGCTGAATGTAAGAAAACTTTATGCAAAAATATTTGTTAGTTTTCTGAAATTCTATCCCAAAAATGTGATGTCACCTGTAGGTGGCACTGGGCGCTGTGATTGACTGAAATTTGTTTACAATGCAGACTAAAACTAGGTACACGAATTGAAGGAATTATTAGTTCAAGATGACGATGAAATAGAAGAAATTGTCTTGGTTCCACCGGATGAAGGTGATATCACAGATGAGGACAGTGGTAATGAGGACGAAATCAATCTTCAGAGAAATTTACTGAAAAGACTACTGAAAAGGAAATGATCTCGACACATGCAACAAAGAGAGCAACAAAAAGCCCAAAAAACAAAAAAAGAAAGTGTACTTGGTCTAATTCTCCACACTGATAAAACTAAAATTGGAGTTGATAGTTTTGAATACTTCCCAATTGAATGTTTTGAACTTCTCTTTTCCAACAACGGCATACAACTGATTGTTGAAATCTCAAACAGATATGCTCTTCAACGAAACCATACTCTCAACGTATCTGCCGAAGGAATCAAAGTATATATCGCTATTTTGTTACTTACTGGTTAAATGACTCCTAAATACGTGAGAATGTTTTGGGAAAACAAATCAGATACTCACAATGAGGGTGTTGCTAACAGTATGCGTCAGAACAGATTTCGTTTCAGATTCAACAATACGTACATTTGTCTGACAATTTTCATCTTCTAGAGGAGGATAAATATGCAAAAGTTTATCCATGTTTCGATCTTCTAAACAATAAGTTCAAACTAAATTCCAAATTTCAAAATTTTGCACACACTTTACATGTTTCAATGAAAATCTCCCATAACCCAAAGTTTAGTTTTGAAGAAAGAAGAACAAGGCTTTTTCTCTTTCAAAAGTTCTGAATTTTGCCTCAAACTGCATTAATTTAGAGCCAGTTCAAAAAGTAAATCGAATTGGTTGTGTAAATGGCAAAAGAGCCAAAATCCAAGTAGACTGCCCATCTGTTATAGAGAAATATAATAAATATATGGGTAGCGTAGATAGATTTGACGAAAATGTGAATTCACTAAGAGGTGTCAAAACGCCTGGCTTGCAATGAACGCTTGCAGTAAATAAAATAAGCTAACGTACTGCCAATTTCCTAGAACAATTGTTCAAGTTTATCTGTCTAAGTACTCTGTTCCTCCAATGAGGAAACAAAGCTGTGCTGTGCTTTTAGAAAATAGAATTGTTGATGAAGTATATTTGGGAGGTAACGCAAAACTCCACACTGAACAAGCTTATAGTCAACGAAGATGTGTATTGTGCCATAAGGAAACGCGCAAAATGTGTGTGCAATATAATGTAGCTGTATTGTTGGTTTAATTTTGAATCTTGAAATACACCTAATAAACTTGTTCAAAATTGCGTTTAATGTTTATTTTCTAGGACCATTTATGCAGCCTATAGGGGGGACACCTTTTTTTTTGCTAAAATCTTTTAGTTTTCTCACAAGAATTATATTTTTCATTATTTAGACTATAAATAGAACTGAAATATTATGTTTTTAATCTTTTTAGTCAAAAATTAAAAGTATGGGAGTTGGAGGGTCAGATTTGCACGTTTTCCATGAATGGTACAGAAATTGTGATAGTGCAGAAATTGATGACTAACAATAAGATCGTGTCCTGCACATGAAGCAATCAGCACAGAGATCTGTAACATTTATATGCAGAAACACAAAGTTAAACTTGTATCTTAATTCTATTACAGAATCGTAAAGTAATTTATGATTCCAATAAAACTACGACATTAAAGCAATCCAAGAGTGTACATACATACGTCGCAAACCCCCTGAAGACCGTTTAATAAACGCCTTTCGAAACTTCCGCAATCAATAATATAGAACGCGGATATAGCCGGAAAACACGAAGCATTACATCTGCAGATCGCCGAACGGGAAAAAGAGCAAGATCATCCAATCAGGCCCCACACCTGGGTTGTTCCAATAATTAATGAAGCTCTCGGTCACTCCTGTGGCCCTTATCGTCCGTCGATGCCAGCTGCTTCGGCGAGATCCGCCGCAAAAACCGTCAACTAACCAATTGAATGACCTCCGTACATTGATTCAACGTAATACTGACGAATCTTCCGATAATTTATTATCTTTTCCGGTGACATGGTGCGACATAACGTCGATAGAACTTTCGGGTGTAGTTATATACGTTGATTAAACGGTTTTATCGTATGGGATTAAAAAGTATTTCACGTAGATTTTCGTTCAGTGCTTGCGGTCATGAAGAAATAGGTCAGCGAAATTAACAATGTCATTAATAGTCTATAAAGGTGAGTTTAGGCTTATCATCGTTCAATGTTTGATTTATTTGAAGGAGCAATCAATAGAAATCTAATGTAATATACTGAAATTTATATTCCAGATATAGCAGACGCATTAGGTTAGTTGGTAGCTTTATTACAATTCGCAAATTTAATTAAATTAATGGATAGCATACAGTTGAATTGAAGAAAATATATTACATTGTGGAATAAATCTTTAACGTTTCAAGGAATGCTGAAATTCTATCAGATACTCTATGGGATAGGAGGCACATGCAAATACTGCAACGGATTGCAGAACGCTGAGGAAACTGCGGACACATTTATCAATTAAAACGTATATTCTAGAAAGCAATTTACATTTCGGAGTCAGTATCCTCTACCCAGCAAGGTATTGGGATATATACCTTACTGTTGAGTGAAATATGACCGCTGACTCATGTATTTCCCTCGATATCTTTACTATCATGGACTTGAAGAATAGCATCTAATGGAAGGAAGTCTAGGTTTTCTTGACTTAACTTTTTTGTTGTCATTTTAAAAAAATAAAAAATAAGAATAAAAAAAGCTAGTCACTATTTTATTTGATTTTTTTTAATCTTTCTGTGAAGTGTAATAATTGCTTGAACATTTTGAAATATGTTTTCGATATATTTATTTATTATTACTATTTTATTTTATTTATTATTTCTTGTATATTTAATTTTTTTTTTGTTTTAAAGCTTTCTGATTCTTGGCTTGACGTTACGCCGATCATGCTGTCAGCTACTTCAAAAGTTTTCTGAAGACTGTCTTTAGAAAACAACTAAATCAACACTCGGAAGACATATCTACTATTGATTACGGTCGTGAAAGCCTACACTACAAGCCTACATACTCCATATACACATACGTATTATTTTTTTAAAAATTTGGTCATGGTTTTGTTTCAAATTATAAGAAAAAACTGTTAGTCTTTTAAAAAGTAATTGAAAAAATTCATATAATTTTAAACAAGTGTATTTTTAGTTTTTAGAAATTTTAGAATTTTGCAAAATTTATAGATTTTCTAAAAAAAAGTTGAATGAAATTGTTCCAAGTTCTAAAAATCAAATTTAATGTTTTTTGGATCGCAAATGTATAGGAATTTTGATCCAGTGTTTCCAGAATTTATTAAAAAAGTCAAAGTCTTGACATCTTTGTGAATTTGTATATATAAAAAGAATGGTAGTAGTAGAAGTATTTCTAAAAATGTTAAGTGACACTTTTAAAGTTTTTGGAAATTTCCATCCACAAATTTTAAATTTTTAAAGCGTTTAAGGAAAGTGACTAGCTGATTTTTAAAAATCCTGAAGGATATTTACTTTTAGTAATTTTATAAATCTGTTGAAATTCTTAAAAACTGACTAATTGTTTTTATTATTATTTGATCTTCATAAACTCGAATGGTAAAAGACAAATTTGAAAATTCATGAGAATTAAATGGGGACAATATTTGCTCTTGGAGTTTGCAATAAACCTCTAAATTGCAGAATTTTTTTTGGTTAGCTAACTTAATCTGTGGAATTATTCTTGATTTTTTCAACCTAAGTAATGTTTTTAGAAATTTGTATTTCTTTTTTGAATTGAGCAGTGGAAAATTGAAGATGTAATATTGCATTAGTTTTCTCAAAATTCCGAATTTGTTGAAATTTTCAACTTTTATGAAATCATTGAAAATCTGAATACATCCGAAGAAGAGAATATTTAGCTACTTTTTAAAAAAATCGACTGATTTGGAATGGGCTTTAACATTTGGTCATTTCAAGCAAGAAAATGAAAATTTAGGGTTTTTCAAATTTTGTGAAATTCTTAAAAATTTTAAAAAATTTAAGGAAAGTATATTTAGATATTTTTTAAATATTCGGAGTAATTTAGAATTTATACTTTTGGTGGTTTTAAAAAAGGAAAAAAAAATCAAAATTTCAGTTTCCTCTTAAACTTTTGATGTTCACAAATTCGAAAATTAAAAAAAAATAAGCTGAAGATTTGTAAAGCAGACTACAGAAATATTGTGAAAGTTTTTCAATTATTTTTAAGCATAGAATTTTGAAAAAGAAAACTACTAATTAATAATGAAATTTTGATGTTAAAATAGTACAAACAACGAATAACTTTGAACACTTTGCAAGTTCTCATGTATTCAGCTAAAATTTATAATTTTTTTAAGTCAAACGGTCAAATTTTATAGTAAACACATAATTTTGAAAATGTGTGAAAATTTCTAATGTCCTTAACATTTTTTTAATTTTAAAAGTTACCAAAATTGAATTCAATATTAGAAATAAAGTGAAGTTTTCACACTTTACTGAAAACTTCAAAATTTATAATTTTTATAAGTCAAACGGTCAAATTTTATAGTAATTACATAATTTTTGAAAATGTGTGAAAATTTCTAATTTGCTTAACATATTTTTTAATTTTAAAGGTTGCCAAACTTGAACTCAATATTAGAAATAAAGTGAAATTTTTACACTTTACTGTAGACTTCAAAATTTATAATTTTTTTAAATCAAACGGTCAAATTTTATAGTAACTACATAATTTTGAGAATGTGTAAAAATTTCCAAATTCCTTAACATATTTTTAAATTTTAAA
>ML215305.1:730-12009 GCA_004785975.1 Popillia japonica | reverse complement strand
AGACACATATGTATGTGTCTAAATATTTGAGGATCAATTTATGAATGAATTAAATTTAAAGATAGAGAACGAAATGGCAAATTGCCTTTAAAAATGAGTGAAATCTCTTACAGTAAGCAATCGATGCCATTCCATTTAAAATAAGGAAGTAGGTATCGACCACCGGTATAACGAAAGGTCTCCGGAATAATGTTATAATTCGCCAGTTGGAGTTTTGTTGACATTTTTGAATTGCAAGGATCTCTCGAAAATAATAGTGTACGAACAATAAACATTGGTAACGGAATAAAATTAACCTACCACTTATACTGTTTTTAGTCATTAATTTAGTATACAGTATCTTTCGAAGGTTTGAATAAAATGATACGGGACACGTTATATATACGAAACAAGATAATTCTAATAAACCAATAAGAACATTCAGAAACAGAAAATCGTTTTACCAAGGAATACATCAAAATATGTCAACATGTGCATGTTTGTGTTTTGATAACAAAAAATTAATTATAGAAATGATTATTCTTGTGTCGGATCATACATAACATTTATGTCGATAAGCCGCAGCCGTAGTAAAAGATATAGTCATTAGCTCGTCACACACATTTTCACACAGGTCGTTAACATTTTTCGGTAGCAACATTCATTCCAATAAGTTTTTCCCCGAATTAAAGATTTTTCACCTGAAGTAGTTCCCCAACAATAAGGCAAGAAATGAGCATTACATTCGCGTTTAGTGCATAGAGAACAAAAGTAACACGTTATGGCACTTGACCTATTTCATTGGCTAGTTAGAATTTTGCTTGTGATTTTCCGATTGCGCTCATTCACGTTTGTATATATGTACAATTGGATGCAAAGGTATCCGGACACGTATCGACAACGAAACACCTGCCGCACAATATTTTGTTCCGAATAGGCGGAGTGTCAGTATACCCTTTAGGAAAAAAATATTGTGCGGCAGGTGTTTCTCGGTCGATACGTGTCCGGATACCTTTGCATCCAGCTGTACATATATTTCTAAACTGGGCAACTAATAATTTCTCGACTGTTCGGTTCATTAATAATTAAACCTAAAAGCAAGTAAAAGTATTACTGCTTTTACTTTTGAAAAGACCCATTCCCGCGGTTACGGAAATAAGAAATCATAAACTCAACGGATGTAAATACATATTTTATTTCTTTTCAAAATTAACATTTATATTCCATCATAAACTACATATTGCTTTCAACAAACGTAAATTATATTCTTAAAAATAAATACAATGCAAAAATTAACGTAATTCTTCATTTAAAAAAGGACTAAATCTTCTGATCCTGTATAAAATGCAACAAAAGAATTATTCTAGACAGAAAATCACTTTCAAAATACGTGACATGAAACGTTTAAAATAACGACAAAAGATTTCTTAATTTCAGAACCGCCCCATATCACGTGCTATCACAAACGCCTTCATAAACATGCAACTTGATTCTATTAAGTAATTGAACCGCATTTTGCGTAATGACTTAGTTGTAATTATTGTTACATTAAATACCTTAAACTAACAAAACAAACAAAACATAAACCGAAGTTCTCTAAAAAGAAATAGTTTTTCAATCTATCACCAGTGAATTTAAACAACTAATTATCCTGTCGTGTAATGCGTCCAGAATATTCTGAAACATACAAAAATGATATTTATTTATAATAATTTTCATGGGAAGTAGGTAACGCAAATTTGTTATAAATTCGCTAAAATTTCACACTCACATCTTCATTTAATGAAGTTTCTTCATTACATTTGGAAACACAATGAGCCTGCTGCATAGCTGGTTGTTTGTGTAGTTGTCGGAAATTTTTTTTTGGTTTGAATTTCGCTGCTCTAAAACAAGTACATTTTTATGCTATAGTCAATATATCAATAAAGTTAATAAATATCGCACTAGATGCACATGTCTAGTAGGTGAACTTGCATTAAATATGAAAAAATATAAACATAACGGTCCTCTTAGTATATGATAATAATTATACTGAGTAAGTACTTACAAGTATCGCTTTTTTCTTGGAGCAAACTCTTGAGGTGTGGCCCAGCATATCTCTATAAATGAGTTTTTGAATGTTTCTGGAACAAATTTTCATGAATATTTTTGGAACTATATATATATATATGTTTAAAACGTCGTAATTCTTACAAAACATCAAATGCAAATTATTAAATCATTCACGCACTAAATCAATCAAAACTTAAAACTAAGCGCAATAATACATTTTAAGTAATGGATGTTTCGAATAGCCATACAATGTCTGATGGATATTCATTATCGACGTTAAACGCCCAAAGTTTTGATTTTTGTTAATGTTCCACGTCTCTGTTATAGAACATCCATTGAATGTCTAATGGATATTGCGAATAGCCACACAATGTGTAGTCCGTGGAAGATATTGTGTGGACATCAGATGTATATTCATTATGAACGTTAAACGCCTAGTTTTGTTTTGCGCAAATTTCTTCCCAGACGCGAGAAAAAAAATGACAAAGATATTTATAAACTATTCGTCGCACCACTGTTTTAACAAATATATCTAGGCGATATTTAATATGTGTGCGCACAATCACAGTCAGTCTGTTTCAAATGTTGAATGTATGTAGATGTTGCAGACATGGAACCAACAATTCTTTAATAAAAAGGAAAATACGACTACGATTACAAAAATTGCAACTAAGAAAATATCTTTATTTCGCAACAATAGTTTTACTTTTACCACAGTTAAATGATTTTCAGTCGTTGTTTAAAGTAATTCCATAGATTAGATACGTTTAAAATAAAAGTTCCTTTATTAATTAGTCTCCGATAGCATTTTCATACGTAATCACATTGGTATTATTGAACTCATTCAAAGCTATTTAAAAAAAACTGACACATCAGCGTTATTTCGTAGTTTTTATAACATCGACAGCTGTTTTTGCGATGTCTTCTCTCTCTTCTTTTTTGGATTTATATTCTACTTAGTTATTGTAACTTGCCATTCTTAATATTCTTTATTTTTATTTCAAATACAGCCTGTATACACGAATCCATCGATGAAAAGAAAGGAAAAATTAAATAATGTGCCAAGAGTTATTTTGAGACATATTTGCATCTGTTACTATTGTGAACACATTTTAAGTTGGTAAATAAGTTTACAAATAACTAAAAATTGCAATACATATATCTACATATTTTTTCTGAAAATTTCTTATTGCTTCCCAACTTCGTGATGCTAGCGTATATTCGACATCTATTACTCTCTGTTATGACCCACTAAAACTCTTAGGTTGAGCATTTTGTAAATGTAGGTGGTTTTAATTTAACAAAAAGACAGGTCAATTTAGATTTATGGGGGGACAAATGTTACGTGTATCTGCAACCCCGTAATATCAACCCCTAAGCGGAGGTGAAATCATATCGAAAAGTTCAAATACGAAGGGATATCGGACTGATACATCTTTGAAAGTCCTTGCTATTAGCAATCTTAGCGCTTTATTTTTTTAATTCAACTTAAAGAATTAAAAATCAACATTTTAGTGAAAATTATTTTATTAGCGTCAGAATGAAGTTAACTTTATTTAAGTTTAACTTAATTCAACAACTGTTTAAAATGCTCCTCGTAATTGGCAAGGCAATGGTAAAGCCACTGCTGGAACTCGTCCTGTACTTTTTCAAACGTCTGTTGGGTAATGCGCTTGCACTCCTCCACTATTCTACGCCTAACATCATGAATATTCTGAGGTTGAGTTTGGTCCCTACTGTCTTTAGATGGCCCCATAAAAAAAGTCAAGGGGCGTTAAGTCTGGTGACCTCGCTGGCCATTCTATAGCCCCCCTTCTTCCGATCCATTTATCAGGAAACCTCTCATGGAGCCAATTTCGTACCGGCAGAGCATAATGCGTAGGAGCTCCGTCCTGTTGAAAAAATAGGTTTTCTTCATCTAGTAACAAATTTCCATCTTGATCAGTTTGGTTTTCTAGGGATTCAGTTATAAGGGCATCGATCTACCACATTTGCTAATAGATATAAATAAATTTCACCAGTTAATTTCTCTTTGTTGCTACTTTCAACAAGTATCATTTTATCCAACAATCTAAAAGTTTAAAATTTCGATTTGTTTTAATTTTAGAATAGCATCATTTGAAGAAAAATCATCCGATTTTCAAGGCTATATCACTCAATACCCCTTCCTATTTGAACTTTTCGATATGATTTTCACCCCCTGTTAGGGGTTGATATTACGGGGTCGCAGATACACGTAAAATTTGTCCCCAATTGACCTGCATTCAATCAATTCAAGGTACTTTAAAAGATATTCCGGGTGGCTGGTTTTGAAATGAAAACCCTGTATAATTTAATATGCTACAATGGTGAATTTCAATATAAGTAGTATGAAAAACTAACGCGGAATGAACCGTCATACTCACAACAACTACTACTTCACATAAATATGTATATAGAGTGCGTTTTCTCATGACAATGACGTTTTGGTTGTAAATAAAGATGGGTATATGGTTGAAAAAGGACGCGAATATAAAATGTCAGTTATGAAAATGTTGATCGCGTCACATGACCAAATGTATTTACGTCGATTGGTTAGTCAAGTAATGGGTTCTGCTTTTAAGAATGTGTTCGTATACTACATACACACAACACTGTTGTATCTAGGATTGATATTGTTAGGACTCTATATAATTTTTACACGCTATGACAGTGCAATGACAACACGCTCGGATTATACTATCTATTTATATTTAAAAGTTTACTATGTCCATATCATCGCAATCGATTATCTAACCATAATGTATGACATACCGTGCGAACGCCTGCAAGCGGTGAATACCTAACCTGTGTACGCTATATTCTACTGTACAATTAATTGTATCGGCAAAATACATAGCTTGCTGCATCTTAGTGCAGTCATATATGTATGTATTAGATTTCCTATCGAGTGGACGATCGCGAGCAAGTAATTCAAGTCTATCTATGCAGACTGCAAGTGTGATAAACACACAATTGTTGTCGCATACTAGCATGCGTATTCCAGTTGAATTCATACACCCTAGTGCTCACTCTTTCACACATCTCTCGATAAAGCGCGTTTTGAGTGGTAACGGTCGTTTACAAAATGGAATATATACGCATAATTATACGCCGGAGCAGAAACTGTTTGTGATAGAATTTTACGGTGGGAATTCTGCGGAAATTACTAGAGATAGTTATTAGTTAGATAGATCGCTCGCTCGATAGCAAATCTAATATACCGCTGAACTAAGATGCGTCAAGCTATTTTTGCCAATACAATCGTACAGTAGAATATAGCATGCACAGGTTAGGTATCGACCGCTCGCAGGCGTTCACATGGTATATGTATCTGTGACTTAACCTACAATTATTACCTCGTAATAGCTCCAGCGCATATTCTGCGTCGCACTTATTTCGAAAGTGAATAAACGCATAATCCTTAAATTTATAAACCTTTTCTAGCTGAATATTTCCTAAAATATCTCTCAGGAGCAATTCGAAACAATTTTTTGACATGGTAACTTCTATATTTCTTATAAATAATTTTTTTACCTGAAATAAAACAGAAACATACATATGAGGTTATACAAACTGTGTTATGCACAAATATGGCCATTGTCTTAAAAGTATACTCGATTTTCTAATATAGAATTATCAAAATTATCAAAAAGCAATAATGTGTTGACATTATATTTCTTTCGAATGTTTGCTGTTATGGCGTTACTAAAGAATTGAAAACAATGCGTTTGTAAATTAATTTTCAATAATCATTAAAATTTGAAGTTGAATTGTTAACACAAACACAACTTAAAATCATTGGTCGTTTTCAGTTAGCTCGTCGGTAAGTTACCGGTAGCCACCGGTGAGCAGTTACCGGTATTTTGGGATGATATAACATAACCTCATAAGTAGAGCTGAGGATGTTTGCGGTACGGCAGGACCGTATGTAGTGCATATGCACCTGCGTATAAACACGATGCAGCGAAACACTTTAAGTTAGTGAACCGGCAATGTGATCGTGTGTTGCGTTGAGCTCTATTTAATAAGTATGACGGACGTGCCCAAGCACGGAAATCACGATATCCGAAACAGAGAATTTAGTTCTATACATGTCACGTCGTCTAAGGGCCGTCCTTAAAGTTCGAGGCAGACCAACCAAATACATATTAGTTTAAGTTTACATTTTTCAATTTAATTAAATTTAGCCAAATCAGATATACCTATTTTTGTATTGTATTTAAACTTTTGCCCGGTGTATTTTTTTTATTTATGGCGAATTTATTGGTATTTGTGCGACAAAATAATTCTTCTTAGTTGTCCTCAATGTTTATTATTCAACTATAAATAAACTGCATAATTACATTTGTTTTAAAATGCACTAGGCACTTTAATTTTAAGTGATATTTATGTATTTTGACTTTAGTGTATTTAAACTTTAGTCCCTCACTGTATGTAAGTACATATAAAAAGGGAGGTAGAAATATGTAGTGTATACGAGTTTAATGGAATAATGTACAACGTACGCGAAGTAAAAGTACATCTAAAACTGCAAAATGCTAAAAATAATTATTTTTAAAATAATTAAGTTTTTATATGTTGTTTTATTATTAACCTCCTGTTCTGAATAGTTTAATATAATAATTTTATAGTATGGGTATCAGTAAATCTGTCGCAATATTTGCAATTATTTCACTATTGTCATCACCGTCACCTAGTTCATTTAATATATTTAATTTCATCTTGTAAGACGATGCAAGAAATTTTGGTTATGTATACAAACCAAACACTTGACAGCTTTATTCAGTTGCATGTAACGGTATCAAAACACTGGTTAGTTATCTGTAGATAACCGGTAAGCCGGCTGAATACCACCATTAATGAGAAGTATTACAATGCATTAGTAACTACCACAAAAATATGAAATTTTCAAACAAGTAATATTTATATATCAATCGAAATGACCTAAGAAAAAAATTATAAATTACATATATTTTTTCACAACTATACAGCTTTGGAAAAATGTATGGAGCACGTATTAAATTAAAATCAAATATCTTTAAAACACTGCAATAAATTCCATAAAATTGTTTGAAATATAATTTTTTTAACTTATTGAATGTGTAGAGCAACTTATTTCTAAACAAAACCTATCATAAAATGCTGTTCGTCACACCGGGAAAAAGACTACAGAGTGGTTCACAAGTAATGATGTTTCCCTGCTTCCATGACCTTCTCAGTCCCCAGACTTATCCCCGATAGAAAATTTGTGGGCAATACTAAAGCGGAAAGCATCCATTTACAAATGCAAAAATAGAAGATAATTTTTGAAGAATGGAGAAAGATGCCCGTCAGCTTGTGTAAGAGACTTATGAACAGTGCGCCCAAAAGAGTTCGTGCAGTTAAACAAAGCACGACGAGGTGCCATAAAATATTAAGGAATATCTTTAAAATTGTTAATAAAGTTATATACATACTTATATTCCTTCGCTTTTAATTTTCCTATATAAAATTTACAATTTTGAGGAATGTATAGGATGCTCAATACATTTGTCCATAGCTGTATCTTTTGTTTAAAAAAATGCATTTTTGTGTTTATTGTATTCAAAAGTTAAAGCGTTTTAAAAGTATATTTGCTGTAAGAAATTATTATCTAAAAATATATTTCGATACTGTTGAGTGCTATCTAAATATGTAGAGGAATAACAAATAACCTATAGTTATGCGCAGCATTGTAGGTATGTATATTGTAAGATTATAACCGGATAAGAATCGTAGTATGACATCATTTGCTCGATATGTTTATAGTATAAGCTCATAAATGAAACTCAATGGTACAGAAGTCATTATTTTAATATTGTTTGTTTTAAGGCATTATTTATTCGATACTTTTAAATAAACCGACAAATTCCATATGTCCCATGTTTATTTTTATATGATATATGTATTTCTATCCCTTGATAAAAGCACAGACCGCTCGCATAATAACACGACACAATCAGTCAGAGGGCACATTAAGAAAATTCGTTGCTAGACATTGAAGTAACCACACAATGCAGTTGGGTACAAAACCATTGGATTGTTGATTTTAAATATGTATGTACAAACTCACATTACTATTGCCACAACAATAAAATTTATATATACATACGTACATATATGAATAAACTAATTTAATGCGGACCCGGTTTTATTTAATTTGTCTTAATAACACTACACAGTATGGTGCAACACCATGTGTTGATATGGAGTATAGCAATGTCATGAACGTTTTGCAGGATAATATGCAGACGACTGTATTTTTTAAGACGTATAGAGTTTACTATAACCTTGTTTTTTATTAAAAAGACCTAATCGAAAATAGTCCGCCAAAATGTAGACTTGCGATTGGTTTGTTGCGGGTCATGTTTACACTGCCCAAATTTGGTAATTTTAACGACGCCATATTGTAAACACAGCTAATTGAGTAAATACTTCGTTAAATATTTTTTTAATATCTTTTTGTGTTGCTACTACTAAACAAGAAAAGCAGTTTTTTTTAACTATTTGATGGTAAAAATGGATCAACAGCCTAGTACAAGTGGATTATCAATATCGCTTCCAAGAAAACGTGCAACTTTGGGGCGTAGACATTTCTCTGTACAGGAAAAGCAAGTTATACTGAATATGTACAAGAAGATTATTGGTAATAATGCTACAATAAAGAAAACACAGATAACACTGCAAATTGCAAACACTTTAAGTAACACACATAAATAGTTATAAATATGTATATTTATATTTAACAATAATAATAGGTGTTTCGAAGTCAAGTGTTTTCCGTATTCTTGGTAAATATCAAGCTAAAAGACTAATTTCACCACCATTAAAACGAGTTGGAAGAAAGGCGGTTACCTACATTTGACGACACTATTAAATACATGATAAGAAGAATCACACATGGCCTTTTTACGATGGAGAACTTCCTACATTAAATAAAATCTTAAAGAAAATAAGGGAAGATCAAAATATACCTCCAATGAGTCGTGCAACATGGTATAAATTAATGAAAATGCTTAATTTTAAGTAAGTTTGGGTACTAATTGTTTAAGTGTCTTCTATAATACAGAGTATGTATTTACAGATATTGAAAACGTAATCGCAAAAGTTTACTGCTTGAATGTGATGACAATGTTTTGTGGAGACAAAGATATTTATCTTTGATATCAAAATATAGAAATGAACAAGGCCCAATCTATTATTTAGACGAAACATTGCCAAATGTAGGGCACAAGTGTGGGTAAATGTTAATGTTACAACATGCAGACAGGTATTTATAAATGGTGTAGGTACTGGTCTAAAAATATCCTACTGGTGAAAGAAGACGCTTAATTATTTTACATATTGGTTCTGAAAACGGTTTTGTTGACGATGGGTTACTACTATTTGAAGGAAGAAAAACAGTCGATTACCACGATGAAATGGATGAAAACGGTTTTGAAGAGTGGTTCAATAATATTTTAAAGAAATTGCCTGACAATAGTGGTGTTGTAATGGATAATGCATCTTGCCATAGCAGAAAAAAGAAAAAAATACCAACAAGAAAAGGCAAAATGTGCAAGTTCGATGGCTTAATAGATTATGTCGTGGAACCATTTATTATTTCGGTTGGAAATGATGACACCAGCGACAGTGATTTTGGTATCGACAGTGATAGTGCTTCTGGAGAACTGTAAAATTATGTATTTAAAATATAATATCGTTATTGTAAAATTAAGTTATACCAGTTTTTGTCGATACGTAGTGTGGTGGATCGGCTAGTGCTTCTTCGTATTGTAATTTATAATAGTATGTAACATTAATTTAAAATTTCTAGAGTATGTTAAGATATTTGATGTAGTACAAACATAATGCAAATAATAAAATACTTATTAACACTATTGTGCACTTATTTTTTTATAAATGTGTTGTATATGTAAAATTTATTTGAATATCCAAGTGTAAATAATTTATTTGATTCATTTGATCATTTAAATTTACCGCCAAAGTAGCTGTCAGTTTAACTTGACTAATGTGAAGCGGATTTTATCATTTGGTCTTCTTAATAAAAAACAAGGATAATAAGAAAAGAACTCGAAACTTCGGCAAAAGTAGAACTCCCTTTGCCAAAACACACAGGTACTAAGTTAAATGATGACTAGTCATAAATGTGTAAAATGTGTACTAAACCTTGAAATGAAGACAGCAATAAAGAAAGTCAGAATATAAAGATTTTTAGACAACTAATTTATGTAAATACTAGACTTGCAACGAATAGTATATTCGGCCGAATACCGAATATTCTGCGGACTTCATCGCCGAATAGCCGAATATTAGGCAAAAGTATTCGGCTTGCGCATCAACGAGAAAAAAAGGAGTAAACTACTACCTGAAAATTTACCTAAAGATTTACTTTAATTTATTTAATTCAAACAGCTTAGGAAAGTGTATCTAGTACTAGCGAAGAAAACTACCATAAAAAATTACGCTCATCCATTAGAAGTAGTAAAAGATTTAAAACAATTTAGCACCGGAAATGGAGATTTGGATTTATTTGCTTTACTCAAACGATTGGAAATGCATTTTGAAACACTCAAAATTAGAACAGCAAATTTACGTCAGTCAACCAATAGTTACGTTCAAACTTATATAATTTAATATAAACTTGTTTTTCTGTTACATACTCGTAAAGCACCTATTTTTTACATGTACATATATTTGTATATGTTCGAATTTTTTAAGTTCCCTACTATATTCAAAATATATAAATAAGCGCATAACCGGTGTGAAAAGAGCAGCCCAAGATAGCAGCCGATTTCTCCGAAGATACCCGAACGTACATAGAGGTAACCACATATAAAAAATAAAAAAAAATACAATCAAGCCCATTGTAACTTCGGTTGCAGTTTAAATGGTTAATGAACTTGCAATCAGTAGGATAGATTATATGTACGTTTGAAGTACTTAAAATCTTCAGTCACCGTGTAGAATGAGAATTTTACAAAAAAATCTTAAAAATCATATTTTCTTTCAATCTATCACATACATATTTCACACATATATTTTACAGTACTAGGTGCGTATTTCCTGCAAATATGATCGATTTGCAAAGGGTCCCAGGGGGGCATTATCTGAACCTACATATGTAATTTGTTCGAAAATTTGACAAAAAAATTAAAAACTCATATTTCCTTTCAATCTATCAGCTACAGATTTCACACATATATTTT
>SMLS01037670.1:0-12102 GCA_004785975.1 Popillia japonica | reverse complement strand
AGCGGTAGTGAGGCGTGGATCCTTGCCAACCCCCCTCTCACCCAAAACTTCAATTTCATCAACCTAAATTAAATATTTTCGTTTGGATTTTGAACCAACCCCTTCCTATGCTAGCAAGGAAGGAGCTTCCACGTGCGTATATCCTCAGCAGTCGAAAAACAACTCCCTGGTAACGATGCCCAAAAGGTCATCGGGCAATCCAACGTGGTTAGACTGCTAACTTATAAATTCAATTTAATTTTCCGCACATATTTCGTCACCCTCCACGGTGGGGGTCGCGACCTCTTGCCACCACCCCTTCCAACCATCATCATTTTTAGTTATATAATTCCTATTTCTGGTTTGGATCTTGAACCAGCCCCCTCCCTCTAACTTATTTCCTTCTTTGCGTCATCTTCCATATTTTCTGCACCAATTTTGTCACCCTCCTTTCCGTGGGGGCCCCACAGGTCCTTCCCATCCGTCCAAAACTCTCTCATTTCATCAACCTAACCTATATTTTTGGTTTGGAATTCTGAACCAACCCCCCTAGAAGAAAATTCTGATCCTAACTTCTTTCAGAGATTGTAGATGACCACCAAAAGGTCTAAGCTCCCTCTCCCCTCCCCCCATCTTCAATTTTAGCGATATAAATCCTACTTATGGTTTTGTTTTATTCTCTATATTTTCTCCCTTCCATGGAAGGGCTGGAGGAGGGTGGGGTGGGGTGGGGGAGGCAACAGGTCCTTGCCAACTCCCTTCCCGCCCGAACTTTCCCCTTTTCAGCAATTTAAAAACAAAATCTGAGATGGTTCTTGAACCAATCCCTCCTAGAAGAAGGTTCTTCCTTTAGATGCTTTCAAAGTTTGCAGAAAAATAAATTTAATATTAAAAATAATATATTTTAAGCCGACCTGTATATTCCTTAGTAGGTACGTCTACCTAAAATGAATACAGATTCAAGTCGAATCGAGCGTCACACACACAATACAAAATCGTACTGATTTATTGAAACACCGCATGCTTATGGAATCTTATGTTTCTAGCCAACTGATATTAGCCAGTCTTGTCATAGGACCGTCACGAGCAGTCGAGGTTGATTGATGATTAAAGCTGCTAGGCACGGCGCTCATCAATTAGCAAGTATATCTTGGTTGAACGGTAAAATGGGCAAAGAGAAGTAGCTGGGTGGGTTACACAATCGGCCCTGCTGCTTTCCGTTTCCATTTTCCCCGTTTTGGTCGCAACAGCCACCCGTGCACCCCACCTACTATCCCCTCGACTGCCTCTTCCATCGGTTCAATGTCGCGTTACACCATCGAATGTATTTGACGTCCATGTTTATGGTAGGCCTTTCATGCATGTTACCAAAGTTACATGTTCATCTAGACCGGTAATTGATGATAGTGGCCAGGAAGTGGCATGTGCTTGTAGGTGATACATCACTCCATGTGTGTGGTTGTTGCATGCATATTCATGTAGAAAGTAGGTGGTCGTGGTCATCCTCCAGGACAGAACTCTAATGCACGGCCACGTTAATGCGGCCAGTTCGATAGGAACTTGTTAAAAAGTTATACGAAACATAAACTTCCGCCGTACGCATTTAATTAATATTAAATCAGATAATGTTTATATGTACATACATACGTATATACGGAGTGTCCTGGAATCCCATCTCGTCCGCGCTGTGATAGATTAAAAGCGGAATAGGAGCGAAAATAAAATAGAACAGCTCCTTCTACGTTTAATTTCTTAGAATCGCGATTGTAGAAACTTAGAAATGATTATTCTCGTCTCAGTCATGCAGAGCGTAATACCATAGTTGCAATTCTTGTTTTGAGCGTAATATGCAAGATTCCCGAGCATCTACGCGAGATGCGCGAAAAACGTAACACCATTCGTGCATTTCGCGGAAGCGCTATATTAATTGCTCGTTCTAAAATATTTCGCATTTAAAAATGTATATTTGTCCGTGTGTATGGAGCGAAATTAATTCAAAAGACAATAATCGATATAAGCGAGAGGAAAAACGACAACCCCCCTTAAGAAGAACTGTGGGGCTTTTTGATGGAGTCGATTTAGGAGGTGGCTGAATTGTTAACGCTAAAGTAGTTCTATTTCTATACGGGGAA
Organism: Popillia japonica; assembly: GCA_004785975.1. Taxonomy (NCBI): domain Eukaryota; kingdom Metazoa; phylum Arthropoda; class Insecta; order Coleoptera; family Scarabaeidae; genus Popillia; species Popillia japonica. Next base: position 9,991 of record SMLS01037670.1, on the reverse strand, counting down.
AAGACCATTTCTACCGATATCGAGGGGCTACGGCATTGACGAAGGGATAAGTCTTAAGAAGCTTGCTGCTTCCGTCACACGCGTTGAAGCCGGCTCAAATCTAGAGCCATAATTCGGAGTAAGCATCGTTAAAATTGAAAACCTATACAGGGATTGGAAAGTTTGAGCGCGCCGTAAAGCGGGGTTAAAATATCGGCGAAAATATACAAATTTCTATCGGAAATTGTTCCTGTCGTTGATGAAGATTCGTCGTATGTAAGAAGACAAAAAAAAATGGAAACGAACGCATTTAGTGAGCAAACTAAATGATGTGGTCGGTAACGGTCAGTCGATATATCGGTGGTATTTTATCGCCCTATAGGCAAAAGCTGTGTGGACGGCCCGGCAACTTTCAAAGCAAATAGCGGTGGCAGCGGGCAATATTCCTGTTAAAGAGAGAGGAAACGGGAACTGGATAGGAAGCAATTGCGAGAATCATTAATTTAAAAGCTACATATTGGAGTGTTTTTGTGTTGTAATGCTGAGTGTTGTCTGGAGATGGCACTGTGATAGAACACGCCACGGTTCCGAATTGATGAGTCGTGTGCTTTCCACTCTACAGTGGACGTCAAAATGCGAAAACCGTTGCTCCCCACAGCTCCATGACCTGTCTTATATACGCTCCGGAACTGCAATTTACTGCGCGTTTTTATGATCTTATGTTAGGCCGTCATTTAAATATTCGACCCCTTCTTTATTGTATTATTTACCGCACCGATCAATACACCATTATCACCCTTTCCGTCCTACCGATTGCCCATGATTTTCCTTTCGGGTTATTTTAATATAAAAATCACATAATGGGGTATTTATCCTATTTGGGCCCGCACCTGTATAAGGACGAAAAGATTTTTCCTATTTGCATATAAGGAGCAGATTTTCAAAATGAATTTTGTCCAAAGGAAAAAAAAATAAAAGAATTTATTGGTCATTTAAAAGGCACAATTATGCAAAGCTTGCAATCATTCTGAAGCACCAGAAAACCACGTGAAATACAAGCTTTTGGCTCGAATATTCAAAGATTCCCAAGAAAAAACAAGAGAGTTCGCAAGCTTGGAGCAAAAAGTTAGAGACTCCAACATTTTGGCTTGGAAATCAAGTTGGGCGAAGATCTGTAGAGGCCGGCTCTGCTGTTTTTGACTTCCTCCCTAGATAATAATAATTTCGACGCCGACAGCGGCCATACTTGGTCTCCCTCCGCTACACCTGGCGTTGTGGTCAGAGGCTGCCCAGGTTAAAATGCATTGGATGCAAAGGTCTCGTTGACAGTCCACAGAGAGACGGTGACCATTCGGGCATCTTCACATACATCGAAGAAACGGCACCACTGTCTGTTATGCCGGACAGGATCCCGTCCATCTTTAGTTTCACTCGAAACTATAAAATAGACAACCCCCACCAAGGAGACTGCTTTATCCGACATCTGCAAACGCAAGAATGGGCTCCAGGTTTGGTTTGTAGATGCATCCAAAACGCTAAATGGCACGGGCATTGGAGTCTGGATGGATGGGGAGTCACAGGGTGAATCCATCGGCCTGGGGCGCTCACCTTCAGTTTTCCAGACCGAAATTATAGCCATTCAGACGTGCGTGGAAGGAATTTTAACCTCCTCGCATAGAAATGAAGTGGTGGAAATTCTTTCGGGCAGCCAGGGTGCTCTCAAGGCACTACAGGCTGTCAAGTTTGATTCTGAGGTAGTTTCGAACTGCCACAGGAAGCTGAATCAACTGGCAGAACTTTACAGCGTTACGCTGAGATGGGTGCCGGGCCACTCCGAAATTAGGAGTAATTAAATTGCTGACGGGCTAGCCAGACCACACATAGGTCCGGAACCGACGTGCGGGGGCTCCTATGGTTGCGTCAAGGCCTTCGTCAGACACCAGTCCCACTGGAGGGGGACTCACTGGAATGAGACACTGTAAAATCCTGGGTGTTCATCCTTACCAGGATAGGCCCCGTAAAGCTGTCTCCCCACTAAACAAACACCTGTTTCGCATGGGCTTAGCAAACTCTCCCCAGTGCAAAAGTTGCGGAGACGTGGAGGAAACAGCCCTGCTTGGGACGAGGAGGGTCGCGAGATTGGACAAACCCAAAGTAGACCAGCTTGCACACTTTTTCTCACGGGTGCGACTGGGATGAAAGGCCTAAACGATATGGGGGCAGAATAGGCCTATTTGGCCGAGCGGCCGTACGATAATAAATTTGGAAGTCTCCACAAACTACTTGTTCCGGTAATGATGAAGAAGATGATTTATTTAGAAATATTTTTTGATCAATTTACAGTCGGTAGTACAACTTTACGTACGGAAGGATTCTGCATCGGTGGCCCTCACTTTGAAGTCTCCCTGATATAATATTCAAAATGAAATAACTTCCCTCCTCCTCAAAGAAATCACATCGCCAGTCTTGCCCAACCGCAATGCTTCCTCCTTTTTGAAGTTTTATACGCGATTTACGTAAAAAATAACGTTTCCACGTCAAACTAATTCTCTACCCTACTAGGCCGCAAATTGAATTACTACAGTCGTCGGGGTTTTGCGGAAATTCAAAGGTGGAACTTCCTGTTACGAAAATCGTATACATACACACATTCGAACTTAGATAAAATTAAATAGGAAAGGAAAAATGGATGGATGGAAAAAATGGAGGAGATATGTGAAAATCGCATTCAAGAGATTTTTATACATGCACGTTAAATCCCTTTAATTGAAACCGCGGATTTCACCCCCGAGTGATGAATATTTTAATGAATATGATGCGCCCCAAACAGGCGCGACGGTGTTTGGCACTCATGAATTAAGCATTAATTAAAGAAGAAAACGCAGAAATGCCGAGCACTCGCTTAAAAAAAATCTTTATTGTTTGATTGTTGCTGTATACCACAATCTCTGGCAGGTTTCAGAATAAACCCCAAGCAGATAATGGTCCGCCGTCCACTAATAGACCAATTTCCTTTTTTGCTCTTATTTTTTTGTTTCATTTTGCTAAGTAAGAAAGATATTCATTAGTTTAAGCCCTTAGGTTAGAGCGGAAAATCGTTAGACTTGTGTATGTACAGTCCGACTCAATAAAAAAGGGCACCCTCTCGTGGAAATGTTAAAAAAAATCTAAACAAATCGTAAATCAATCGGTTTTCATTTATGTGGATGCCGCAGGTGTCGGGGCGGTCCCGATATGCCGTCTCAGCATAACGGGGTGCCTTACATTGTCAGATAAATTCTCCTGTACACATGGCAAACTTTGTCGTCGAGCACAATCAAAATAATTTACGCAATACGAATGCGAATGCATTACAGCTAGTATTGAACTCGGCTCCTAACAAACACACCGTTCTATTTCCGACACATCTATTGAATTATCTCATATATCGCTTGAAGGATGTGCGCTATAGTCCGTTTCGAGTTACGCGAATTTCAAGACGACTATCGCGAAAAACATGTTTCCCTTTTTTCCTGTCTTTTTCCAGTTCATCATTATAAATAAATTTGCGTGCGATAATATCGCAATTGTCATTTAAACGGTGCTCGTCGCTGGACAGCCTCCAAAGCGCTAAAGTTCGCGGCCAGCTTATCTCAACGTCCAGGGTGTACATATCGGTTAAATGGCAATTTAACCGCTTAAATTAATAGCGCACGTTTGTAGGTTTGTTTGTACACAGGGGATGAGGTGTATGGGTTACAGCACGGCCGGTAGCAGCATTGGAAACGTTGGCACCAGCCGCCCTTTTCGGACATTACCGTTACATTTGCGGTTAACCGCAAGTAGACTACCGTGCTGACTAAGACATATTAGCATGCCTTTATTGGATCTGCGGCCGTACACTTTTATTCATAAAGTATCTCCGAACGTTGGAAACCAATCAATTAAATCCGGTTAGTTTTAAAACTGAAACACAGATCTGTGTGTGTATGTATGTGTGTACCTATCCGCTTCTCTCTTACAAACTTAAATTATTCACACTCCCAAGCAAGTGTTGGCACGCGCTCCCAGCCACAATTGCCGATAGAAATTTATTATTCATATCTCTGCTTACCATTGTCATTTATCCTGCCTATTATAAGGAGAACAGCATCGTATCAAAGTTAGTGAAGCGTGAAACCGAAATCTAGCTACGGCTGTTATTTCTTTTATTTTAGAAATAAGTTACGACGGATGGGATTCGAGTTGTGACGCAAGCAAATTTTCGCAAATACGAATTCCGAAATATTACAATTGATTATGCCTACGTTAACGCCGGATCCACTTCACATACTGCAAGTAGCCCTTTGCCAAAGCTCCCCGGCTAGAACACAACATCCGCTTATCTCCAAGACACAGTTGAAGCGACGCCTAGTCCTGTAATCACGAACTGCAAGGGGCATAGTGGAATTTAACCAGGAAAGCTCCGACATTGATATATTTTCGCTAACTTCACAACGAATTCTTTCTCTCTTATTATATTTTGAGTTTAAAGTATTTTTTGCCGTCAGATTAGTCTTAATAATTTATTGTGTGGTTAAAATTTTTGGAAACAAGCCCGAAAGCCCAAAGAATTAGGTTTTAAAGCACCAAAATAGAAGACTCGCTTTCTAGAATCCAACACCAACACCTGTAGGTAAAAATCTAGGCTGGTTGGATTAAAAACGAGCTTAATTTGTTGGTGGCTGCTTTTAAAGACCGCTTAGCAAATTGTGAACTAGTTTCAAACTAAATCTAGCTAGTTTTGGAAGCAGTTTAGCTAGTTTTGGGGCTAATTTTAAAACCACAATATCTAATTGAGCCCTACTTTTATTCTAGTATCAACTAGCAGCTTAATTGGTTCAGAATTGTTTCCAAAAGCAGTTTAGCTGGTTTTAGCTAGTTTTGTAGGGACTTATCTTTGAGCTAGTGTTGAAATCAGATTAGTTAGTTGCGGCCTGGGTTAGAAAGGAACGTAATTGTGTAGTGTCTGGTCTTAAAAACAGCCTAGCAGGTTGTGAACTGGTTTTAAACTAAATCTAGCTAATTTTTAGCTAGTTTTACAACCGGTTTAGCTAGTTTGGTGGCTGATTTTAAAACCAGAATGTTCGATTGAGCGCTAGTTCAAATTTAGTATCAACTAGCCCCTTAATTGGTTCAGAAAAATGTTTGCTGGGTTTTAGCTAGTTTTGAATGCATTTTAACTAATTGGAGGACGATTTTAAAAGCAGGGTAGCAGATTGAGAACCTTCTTTGAGCTAGTTTTGAAAGCAGATTAATTGGTCGATGGGGGCTGCTTTAGAGAGCAGCTCAATTAGATGGGGGCTGGTTCAAGAAGCAACTCAATTAAATGGGGGCTGGTTTAGGAAGCAAGTCATTCAGATGAGAGGTGGGGGGAAGGGAGGAGGGGGGGGCGGTTTGAAAGTACGTTAATTGCTTGATGGGGGCTGATTTAAAAGCAGATTTATTGGTTGATGGAGGCTGGCTTAGTAAGCAGCTCAATTAGATGGGGGCTGGTTTAGTAAGCACCTCAATTAGATGGGGGCTAGTTCAGGAAGCAACTCAATTGAGCGGGGGCTGGTTTGAATGCAGATAAATGGGTTGATGGGGGCTGGTTTACAGAGCAGCTCAATTACATGGGGGCTGGTTTAGTAAGCAGCTCAATTACATGGGGGCTGGTTCAGAAAGCGACTCAATTAAGCGGGGGCTGGTTTGAATGCAGATAAGTGGGTTGACGGGGGCTGGTTTAGTAAGCAGCTCAATTAGATGGGGGCTGGTTCAAGAAGCAACTCAATTAGGCGGGGGCTGGTTTGAATCCAGATAAATGGGTTGATGGGGGCTGGTTTACAGAGCAGCTCAATTAGATGGGGGCTGATTTAGTAAGCAGCTTAATTAGATGGGGGCTGGTTTAGTAAGCAGCTCAATTAGATGGGGGCCGGTTCAGAAAACAACTCCATTAGGGGGAGGCTGGTTTGAATGCAGATTAATGGGTTGAGGGGGACTGGTTTAGAGAACAGCTCAATTAGATGGGGAGAGGGGAGGAGAAGGCTGGTTTAGAAAGCAACTGAATCAAATGGGGGCTGGTTTAGAAAGTAATTCAATTAGGTGGGGTCTGGTTTTAAAAATAGTTTGCCAGGTTGGAGGAAGGCGGAGGAGAGAGGCTGAATTAGTTTACCTAATTGAAAGCTCTAATTCCCTGAAAATCGCCTTGAAACCTCTGTTGCTTTAATTCCTTTTGCACTTAAATTAGTTTCGTAGTACACTTACAAGACACAAAATTGAACGTATTCCGCGTTTCCTGAGATGTCAAATTATGTAACAGAGCCAATTTACTAAAGCTAGGATTTTAAAATGTGTGCTAGACACACCTGCGACGCATTTTTCAGTCACCCACTGCGATATAGTGAGATATACGGAAGTACACGTTTAAGTTAGAGCTCTGAAGCCGTCATATCTGACTTCGTCGAATTAGGAATCCGGGCGGGGTTGGCTCGAATTAAAAAGGAGAGAATTAAGAAGGAATAAATATTATCTGGGAGAATGATGAGAAAAAAGATAACGATACATAATAGTATTGATTTCGTATAATCAAATAACTAGTTCTCAAATCAGGAAGCAGGGGAAGCGCTTCCGTTTCAATGCACTATCGCTTTAAAAGCTTTGGAATTAGATTCCTTCTGTATCATCAATTTTTCACCTATTAAGTGAGGATCGGAGTTTCCCCGTGATAAAGCTTATTTATTTTAAAACATAATATAATTTATCGATTTCTGCCGAAATAACGTTAGTTTCTTGTTACAGGTCCCTAACAAATGGAAACTTATTGGTCAGCATTAGGAGCGGAAAACACACAATTTAAATAGGATCTAGGAAGTGCGAAAAACCTACGATGAAACTGCCGTCGAGTAGGGGCAGTATCCTTTGCATGGTCATCGGCATAACGTTGGCATCAGGTAAGAAAGAGAATCACCAAAAATCCGCCCGTCAATATTATTTGGAAATGAGAAAAGTATTCAGGTCCCTTTCGGTGTGTTCTTTTTTTTCCCCCATCCTCGCCGTTACTATCTTGGTAAAAAAGGGTCCTGAAAACTGGGTTAATATACAAGAAAATCTACGCAGCTGTCGCACTTGTCCACAAAAATTACTTATTATTTTTCGCCGAAATCAATATGCATATTCATAAATGTCAGTCATCAAGGGGCGTTCAAAGATCGTTTAGTAAATATTGTACGGGGTATGAAATATATATTAGCTGTCACATTTCGAATTATACCTTAGGAGGATATACTTAGGAAAAGTAAAAATTAATGTTAGACATCACTCATATTCGCCGCACTAAAAGCTTTTCACGATTCGATCCCGATATGTGTGTGTAAGTAAGCACAATATATCGGATTCCTTAGAGGAATTCGAAGAACTTGTTGCAATATAGTCAAACACGGAAATATTTAGCGCATATTTCGGGATGGGTTGGCATAAAAACGCTGGGGCGCATAGATGAAAAATGAGGAGTATTCAATCTATTTAGTACGCCTCAGTTTTAATCACAAGTGCATCCGCCCCCTTACAACCCAACCCCAACCCCCGCCCGGCGTACTACACTCGATTTTGTAAACGTTCTGAATTAAAGGAAGTTAATTTGGGGGGCTTATCTTTTGCTAGACAGGTTTCCTCTTGCAAGGAGTAGATGCCCCTCTCTTCCCTTCAAATGTGACATGATCACAATGTCTATTGTTTCGCCGTCAACATGACGAAACTTATCTTAATTTCGCTGTTGGCGCAAATGTATACACGAATTGATTTAACATACACTCCATACATACAGAATTCAGGCTGATTTTTTTTTTGAATTGCGCCGGAGATAAAATTGTGAATTTGCAATACAATAATCGGATTTCATACTTCATCCTCCTCGGGTATGTGTCGAAGAAAGTTCGCCTGAACTTTAAAACTTTCGTAGGCATATTTATTAAAACGTCAACGCAGGATATCCCTCCTTTTGAAACTGTTCTATTTTATTTCAGATTTTTTCCAAAATTCCCACCTCCCCCCTGCAACTATTCCGTAATTGTTTTCATAAATCATATCACGCTAGTTATTCCATTTCCAATAACTAATCAAATCAATCTCGCGGGTAATTCCGGATATGCACCGCTATACATACATACTAACCTGAGATATTCGTTATAATTTTCATCTAAACAACTTACCTCATTAATAACAAATATCGATCAGAATTTTCGCAATTCAATTGTGTGGAGGTAGCTAACTGATAATATAATAATTTATTCCAGCCTAGCGCATACTTTCGCCATCCAATGTTAGTGTTTTACTACTACCTACTGTACTAGTAGGACGGTGGCAATAAATTATCCACACGAAATAGAGCGAAAATTCTGTTTCGTTAGAAAATATCGCCGGAGCTTTGCCGGCGAAGTAGGAAAGCCTGTCGTGAACAATAATATCCGCGGCGAAAAACCGAGTTCAGTATTAAATTTAGCAATTTACCCGTAAAACTGAAGATACCTCTCCCGCAGTTTTAGTTTTTTTAACATTTACTTAATTAAGTAATAATTTAGTTTTATTTTAAATTTGAATCGGCAAAATCCGAATTAAATAAATTGGGAATAATAAATAAATTCGGAGACAAAAGGCCACAATCCGCTATCAAAATTAAATTTTCCGCCGGCCAAATAAACAATAAACTAAAATTTATGAGCTTGTGCATATTCGTGTTGCTTTTATCGATTGGAATCAACCGTTTTGGTAATTAGTCTTCCACCGTCAAGAAAACACTCCACAAGAAGTGGTGGAGGATATTTTTTCTTCTTCGTCTTCCGTTTGTACCACCGTTTAATGTTTCTATCTGGTCTTTATGGACGAGTGCGTTTTTAGATTGAGTTGCCAGACGTGTGTACAATACACTTTCCGCGGAGCTGCTATCATTTGAATCGCTAGCCTGAACTTAACCGAGACTCAATTTACTGGCGGATTAAGACACCCGTAGCTATTCTCTAACCCCGTCGAACAAGCGCTGTTACGGTTCTTAATAAACGAAGACTATGTCATTGTTTCGGGTCATTAAACGTGAACTGCTCGATGCCTGGGGGTGCTGGGACTACGGAGCTTACGTACACAATGTTTTTAAGTTAACTGCATCCGCGTGATTTCGACTGGTATCAGGTTTAAAAGGACTATTTAAATAGGTTTACACAGGCTATGCTCTCTCCTCCCTGTATCTGATTTATATCCGCGATTTAAAGTTTTGCCCTTATTCTTCTACCGGGATCCCATCAAGGTCGTTTCAAACCACCCCACCCAAAACTATTCTCAACTAACCGCTTAGCTTGGTGAAGACTGCTCTTAGAACCAGTTTAGTTGGTCATCATCATGTTTTAAAGCATCAAAATAGAAGACGTCCTTTCCAGAATCCAGCATCAACACCAGTAGATAAAAATCTAGTCTGTTTTTGGACTATTCCCCCATAAAGAATACAATTAGGACGAAAAAAATCCAATTTTGGTGGTGGCAATCGCAACTGAGCAGATTTTGAACCAACTCAGCTAAGTTTGAACAAAATTTTTCTAATTTTGAAAGCAATTATCATCTAAACAAAAAGAAAAATCAAAGACGCAGGTTTTAAAGCATCAAAATAGAAGGCGTCCTTTCCAGAATCCAGCATTAACACCAGTAGGTAAAGATCTAACCTTTTTTTGGACTACTCCCCCATAAAGAGTACAATTTGGACGAAAAAAATCCAATTTTAGTGGTGGCAATCGCAACTGAGCAGGTTTTGAACCAACTCAGCTAAGTTTAAACAAAATTTTTCTAATTTTGAAAGCAATTATCATCTAAACAAAAAGAAAAAATCAAAGACGCACATTTTAGATCATCAAAATAGAAGGCGTCCTTTCCAGAATCCAGCATCAACACCAGTAGGTAAAAATCTAACCTGTTTTTGGACTATTCCCCACAAAGAATACAATTAGGACGAAATTTGGGGGTGGCAAATGGG
>SMLS01037641.1:0-14460 GCA_004785975.1 Popillia japonica | reverse complement strand
TAATTGGTATAGCTGCTGTTATAATGTAATAAGATAGATAATTCCATGTTGCGCTTTTGCAAATGAGCTATTTTTGTCTCGGTATATGACAAACCAACACTTATTCGTAATTATCAAACAGATGAGAGAATAATTCGGGCGTTTGTTTCGCATTATCTATATTTATAATACGATAAACTTTAGCATGTAGTCTTGATTTGTGTATTCTGAGATTAATAAAAATAGGTGCCATTGATGTAATGTTTACAGTCTGGATTATTACAAGTAATATAAAAATCAATATCGCTAGTGGCGCTAAAAGAAAACGTTTTGAAATAGTTTGTGACTATACTTTTACAATATTATTAAGTTATTATTATTGTTAATAACAAATTATGCAGATTAGAAAACTATTGGATGGTTCAATAAAATCTAATTTGCTACTCTTATTTATATATGTATTAATGATATTGTAAATTCGTTCTAAAATAATTGCCCGCATTTAATTTAATATTTGTGACTTAGCAATAAATTGTGTGTGTAAACATGAGGCGATACATATGGTGGCTGTTAAATGTAGCTAAATAAATACTTATATACCTACATATATTTATCTAGCGTTTTCAAATAACAAAAGGTATTTTCATATCATTGGGAAAATTGTATAATGTGGACAAACATATGTACATATATATGTGTATCTATCATTATTTGTTACAGTTTTTATACCTTTCTTGCACACTGGAGAAACTTTTGTTCGCTGCGTAGCAAGAAAAAGTAACCTTGTGTAAAATAATATATGGCTGTAAATTCTCTGTAATATGTGGTTCTTACGGTTGCCTTTTGTTTTCTCGCCCAAAATAGTGCTAACACTAAATTATAATTAGATTCTTCATTTTTACTTTTTTAAATGAGTGAAGATATTTACGGTAAAGCAGGGTTCTCCAATGAGTTTACTCTACATACATGTATGTATATCCAACAAATACTCATAAATATCATTAATATTATAGCATATACAGGGTGTGTACTGAATAGTGTATGAAAATAAAAGAGGTTAAAGCTAATGGCATGGAAATCTAAATTCAAAAAAATTAATACTTTATGTCCACGCAGTAACGAGAAAATAATATTTTTCAATCTCAGCCCGGCCCTGACGTTCGAACGCAACGCATAAATGGATGGGAACACAGGCAGAACGTTGAGTCATTCACGGGCATTCGTTGTCTTATATGTACATTATTGCAAGTTATACGAATACTGAGTACATACATGGACATAATTTTAATCTACGGAGAAACAGGATAAAATCTTTTACTGTAGCCGTATTACGTACAGAAAATCCAACGTCTATCAGACAATGATTTTTCTCGACGGGTAACTTGTTGAAACTCGTCTTCCAAATCTTCGATCCGTGATCCTGTTTACCGATAAATACTACTTCACAAAAATGGTGTGCTGAATTACCATAATATTTATCAGTGGGCCAATAAAAACCCACATGAAAAATTAAATGCGGTAGATCACTTATACTGTCTGCAAAATACGTTACGCTATTACTTGGATGACATACCACTACATGTACGACGGAAAATGTAGTTCATGTACGATGGGGCACCTTCACATGTTGCCCGACTTGTATGGGAGCATTTAAACCAGGCATTTGCACATTGGATAGGCAGAGAAGGAACGATTCTGTGGCTAGCACGAAGCCCCGATTTGAATCTGTTGAACTTTTTCCTGTGAGGATACATGAAAACGTTTGTTTATGATCGTCGACGGAAAATTTTAGACGTCGATGCTCTTCGAGACTGTTTTTAACAGCGGTCCCGCTTATGATAAGTTTTACCCTCGTACAGAAGTGTGCATCCCGAGGTCATTGTAGTAATTGCGGACATTTTCCTGTTTCTCATTGAACAGTCCTCTTCAAGACTACCACGAATTATTTGAAAAGAAAAAAAAACTATTAGCTACGAACGCGATCTCAAATAGGAAATCATTAATTACCAGATCATTAGGTAATAATACATATGCCGTTGTACTTTAATATTCACCTGATTTCTACGAAAAAGAAAAACAGGTCGAAATGAATAAAATCTGTAGTAAATGTGTGACCTTGTTATAAATAGAATATTTGTGAAAAGACTACATGTGCAATTCACAGAACAGCAAAGCTGCTTCGTAAACAAATGCATCCATAGAGTACAATAAACATTTACTTACATATCATTCAACCTGATAAAAAATATCTGTTTATGTCTATTAGAAATTTTTGCAGCGTCCCTTTTTTTCTTGTACACACGTGCCAGGCTCGGATTCAACAAAATTTATTTAACAAAATGTGGTAATTATTGAAGGAAAAGTTATTTTAATATATGATTGTAATTTTTTTGGATTTATCTTTCTTGTGATATTATGTAGTTTTATACTGTTTATTTTTCAGACACTATTCATTTGACACCCTGTATGTATGTACATATGTGTATAAGTGTTTATTAGAAATTTTTTGAAAACTATAGGTACGCCACTACTCCAGATTCCCTATTTGAATTTCGAATTACAGCTACAATAAATGTGTACTATACCATACATACATATGTATGTACAATAAATACTACTCCAGATTCCCTATTTGAATTTCGAACTACAGCTACAATAAATGTGTACTATACCATACATACATATGTATGTATGTATGGTATAGTACACATTTATTTAGGGAATATATACCGGTTTTATGTATGTATGTATGTACATACATGCAAAAACGGTATATAACGTAGGAAAAATGTTAAATTATTTACATCTGATATTGTATTAATGCAAATCTATTAATTCATGGAATAAAAACAATGTAACAATAATTCTGCATGTGTCACGTGGCTAGGTATCAATTTAACCAATTTCGTCACACACCTTCCTAAACCACAACTTATTTTCAATGCCACACGCAAAGCGAAATTCGAATAGGCGCTAAGTATAAAATTTCTTTTCCATGTCAAAGTTAAACGCACAGCATGAATCGCGAATGCATGATCGATAAATCTGATGGTCTGTTTTTGTTGCTAATACGTAGGAATCGTGTTACATCACATTTTATAATGTTATAAATCTAGCTTTACAGATATGCTTTAGTATAGAGTTTGATATGTGTATTTACATACAATTAATATTAGGCACACAACTGTGGCACCAGTTGTCACATAGTCACATACTAGCATGCGTATTTCAGTTGAATTCATACGTCCTAGCGCTCACTCCTTCCACATCTCTCAATAAAACGCATTCTGAGTGGTAACGGTTGTTTTAAAAATGGAATATTTTATGTTAGAGCAGAAACTGTTTGTAGTAAAATAATTTTACGGTGGTAATTCTGCGGAGATAACTAGAGGTAAGGATTAGTTAGATAGGTAGTCCGCTCGGTAGGAAATCTAATATACCGCTGAACTAAGATTCAGCAAGCTATTTTTGCCAATACAATTGTACAGTAGAATATAGCGGACACAGGTTATACCGGTCGTTTTGAGTCATAGGATATTTAAAGCGGTGAGGAGGTGAAGGGAGCTACGTTCCCACCAATATTGTAGAATACACCGTTGATAGACTCATCCGCGTCCCCACTTCTTAGCGAATTTTCATACCCCTTACCTCTTCTCGGCTTTATTTATCCTATTTCTCAAAACGACCGGTATATCGACCGCTGGCAGGCGATCAGTCAAACAGTAATCGACAAAAACTAGTGTAACTTAGCGTTTCAATAATGATATTATATTTCAAATACATAATTCAACAGTTCTTCAACAGAATCAGTATCACTGTCCATACTAAAATCACTGTCGCTGGTGCTATCATTTCGAACCGAAACATTAAAAGGGCCCACCAAATCCTCTAACTTGCACATTTCGCCTTTTTCTTTAATTACATGTTCTACACATTTTGTCCACTTTTCTGAGGTTATTAGGTACATTTGTAATTGCGGTTAACAAAAGTTCTTTCACTTCGGCTAATTTGACGCTTTTATTTTTTGCAGCTACTTCATTTTTTATTTGTGTCCAAACTAATTCAATAGGAATCAATTCACAATGGTGGTAATCTAAGTCCAATTTTATTACTTTGTTTTGCCATTTCGTCCACTGCATATACCTACATTGTAATGTTTCTTGCGATGATTCCTTTTTTTGTAGATTGGGCGTTGTTCCTTTCTATATTTTGATATTGAAGATAAATATCTTTGTCTCCACAAAGCAATGTCATCAGGTTCGAGCAGTAAACTTTTGCGACTATGTTTTAAATATGTGTAAATGTATAGTCTGTATTATATAAAACACTTCAATAATTATTACCGAAACTTACTTATCAGGAAACAGTTTCCAATTGATTATTGATTTACTTGGAACATCGAATTTCAGTTTGAAAATTGTAGTTTGGTTTGTTGGAACGGCAAAATTACTAATCCTCAGTATCCTGATAGTTTGCAACTATTACTGATAGTTTCGTATTGTTGTTGGAACAAACCTGTATGTGTTCGATAAATTTTACAACTATTGAAATGCTTATTGTAGTTTGGTAATAAAATCTGAACAACCACGGAAGGTCAATAGCATCCGAAAATCGTAAAGACAACAAACATTCCGGAAAATTCCACATTAGGAAGATGCAGTTATAATTATAAACGAAATTTAAACCGTACCACTATTTATTCTCTGAACTACACACATCAACATAATCTAAGGATATATCTTATTTGCTTAAAAAAAATAATTTAGTGCATCTTTTTACCCTTTTTGTCTTGAAAGTTAGATGTAAAATAAGCTATGAGTGAAATTAACTTAAATTAATATTTAACACTATTTTAATAAAAATATATTAATTAGAAATTCTACAAAATGGAACTAAACAACAATTCAAAATTAATCTTATATTGAATTAAAAAATTTGAAGATTAAGGAATTAATAAAGAATGGGACCTCCTCTGGAGTTTAAAACCGCCCTACATCTTCTTGGCGTAGACAGAATAAGTATGTCCAAGTCTTCTTGTGGAAGAAGATTCCACTGTTGTGAAAGAAGTTCTTGCAGTTGCCGTCGATTTTGTATAGCGTCCATATGTGGCAGGCATCTTCTCTGAAGCATATCCCATGCAAGCTCAATGGAATTGAGGTCTGGGGATTGAGCTGACCATGGCAAAACCTCAATTCTTGCTTCATTGAGCCAATCGGTAACAACTCTTGCCACATGTGGTCGTGCATTGTCATGCATAAGGGTGAAATTTCGGCCCAACGCTTCTGTAAATGGCTGAACAACAGGTTTAAGAATATTCTGAATATATTGCTCAGCATTGAAGAATTGGTCTAGAAAAACGAGATCAGTTTTCCTACCCAGCATAATTCCCGCCCATATCATTACAGTACCACCTCGGTAGCTGTACACTTCTTGAGCATGCTGTAGCCTTGCTGCATTACCAGGCTGACGCTATACTCTTAATCTGCGAGTATCTGGTCTTAATCCGAATCGCGACTCGTCAGAAAAAAGTATAGTCGAGTAAGTGTTCTCGAGTCCAGTTTAAGTGTTCTCGAACCCAGTTTATTCGATGTCCTCGATTTCCCCTGTTAATGGTGGAACCCTAAGGGTGGCGTCTGGAGTGAAGATTGACTTCTCTTAAACGACGCCTGATGGTAGCAGTTAGTGAACTCTGTCGGCGAGCCTGAAGAGTGATGTACCGGTCCTGAATAGCAGTGGTGGCGCGTCTTCGTCCAAGATGTGGTTCCCTGGGATTACCTGTATCTCTGTAACGTCGCCATAGTCGGCTAATTACGCTTTGTGTTGTACCTAGCCGCTCCGATACGTCAACTTGTCTTACTTCAACTTCCAGCATTGCAACTGCCCTATTCATTTCGTCAGGATGCAAATGACGTCGTCTATGTTGTTCATTCATGTTTGCTTTTAACGCAATTTATGCTTACACTTATCAATGGGTACTAATTTTTGTGAAACAACGCAGAAATGGTGGGAGAAGTAACACACTAAAGTTAAAATTCAAAACATTTTAAGACTTATCATTAACTGTACTTGTTTAATGGATACTTTTGACAGATAGTTGTTTATAAGTTACCTAGCAACCAAACTAAGGAACAAAAGACAATATTTACGGAAGTAAAATCAAGCATATAAAATAAACATTGATATCCTTAGATTATGTTGATGTGTGTAAATATAACGAGACACATATAAATCGAGACTGAGTTGCATATGATATAATTAAATATTCGATATATTTTTAATACTAACTTTAACATTACCATCGGTTCGTCACAAGCTGAGATCCGTTCTTTATATCTCTATAAGCATTGTATTCGTTGAAAGTGAAAATGATCAACCGCTGATAACTTTACGGGACCACGCCATACATTATTGCTAACAGTTGTTGCGGGTTTATCAAATCATTCAAGATTAATTTATTTGCGTTTTTTACATACTTTTAGTTCTAGATCTAGAAGGAATAAGTATTATGCTGATGGTTGCGGAAGACACAATAAAAACACCGCCCTCATTATAATCGGCAATAAAGATTAATCCGTCTTTGGGATAGAAACTGTTCAAAGTCTAGAAATAATTTAAATGAATGTCACTGGCATTATTTTATTATTTAAAGCATCATGGCACCATGTATTTATTAATTACCCGAGATTTTTACAACTATAGAAAAATATAATTTTTATTAAGCAAGCTAATGTACATGCATATGTACATTGCAGTAGTAAAAAAAGTAAAATTATGAAGAAGAATAACTAATTATTTATTATAATATTTAACTCAAATTGTGTGCGTACTATACAAGAAAATATATTTCGATGTATATGCACAATAATTAAAATTAAACATGCACAGAGAAATTAAAAAATTGTGTAAATAATTATTTGGGGTCTGTTACATGTATCTGTTTTCATATATTGTCCACATAGATAGCGTTTTTAATTAAATTTTCAAGGTTAGCTTTATTGACCATATTAAATTTTAATGACCAACTTATAAATAGAAAAATAAATATAAGATCTTGACATTGCAATCTGAAAAAGTTGTTTCCTAAGAGAGGACACACAAATTCAGTATCGGTACAAATATTTGTTTAGTCACTGCACAGTAATAGTTTATTTGCTTTACTGTTAACGTTAATTCGAACTCCTATTATGTTATCTTGGTTACAGTAAAAGTTTAATTAATTAGTGAATTGTCAAAGGCGGAAAAAATTGAAAAAGGCACAACGCAACTTTCCAAGTAAGAAGCTCAATTAAACAGAAAGGAATAGATGGTACTAACTGATTAGTAAACTGCTAGACGACATTAGAGCGACGACCTTTCTTTATGCAAATCACATTCTGATCTGAACTGATTGTAATGGTAGAATTAGCAAGATTATTGCTGATATTATTATAACGATCACATTTAATTTTTTATGCTTGCGTTAATAATGAGTTTGGCAAAAGCAACTAGATAGTGGTAGCTTCGAAATAAAAATAAATTAAATTAGTAAGTATTTTAGAGCGTTTTCATTTTATAATTGTACGATGTTATAAGTAAGTTGGCTTGATAATCCCAAATTTAAAACAAGAACGTTTTTAATATATGTAGTAATACATATAGGATATAGTTTACCAATATCATTTCCATATCTACATATACGCATTCATTTATGAGCGCAGAAATTTTGTAATTGAAAATAATTAACACTTACACTGCAGGCACCCCTCTATAACGCGATATTTTTATACTGCGGTTTCTATATAACCGGGCAGGTTTGCATGTTAAATCGATTCAATAAAGAATTTGATTGTACTTAACATATTATCTTGTCTTTTGTGAATGAACGAATCAAACTGATTAAGAAGTGTTTTTTCTTATTTCTGAGTTTCACACAATACGGTTCCAATATAACGCTGTACAAATCAATCTGAGTCGTACTAATTTTGAGTCTCTTACAGCGCGGTTTCCATATAATGCGGTACTTCTTATATCACAGCTTCTATACATAATGTGGCATAATTTAACCTGGTTTGACCGTTGAATCTGAGTTTCTATGTAACACGGTACGGACTAATCGTCTTATAAGAGGGTTGGATTTATACCAGACTTCGAAAAGAACTTTTTCACGAAGCTTAGCAACAAGGAAGAATGGGAAGGAGAATGATGCACCTATTCCCTAAAGGCAAATACCATTAAATGATATACGGATGGTTCCAAAACTGATAAGGAAACACGTGCAGAAGTATTCGGACCAGGAATCAAATACTCAGAGCGAATGGAAACTTACCCCAGCGTCTTCCAGGCAGAGATTAATGCTATTGGAAGATATGCTCAACTGAATGTTGATAGGAACTATCGGAAGCAAAGCATTGCTTTTTTCTCCGACAATCAAGCAGCCATAATGGCGCTGGGTTCTAACACCATCAGATCGAACTTGGTCTGTGAATGCTTAGAGAAACTAAACAATGTAGGCAGGGAGAACAGAGCTGCACTATGCTGGGTACCAGGACACACTGGAATCAGTGGCAACGAGAAAACTAATTTATTAGCAAAGAAGGCCACCACAACATTTGTGGGACCAGAACCATCCCTCCATGAAACCATCACAGCTATTGCAGTTTATTAAAGCCTTTAGACTGGAGGGGGAGCTACAGCTGTGAGCAAATACCAACAACTTATATAAGGATCAATTAGGAATTTGTGTGCAAGCGAAATCTTGAGATTAGGTCAGAGAATTCAGGAATATTTGAGCGAATACGTGGCTCAATGCGCCGACGCGGCGCGACGTCTAGACGCATGTGTAATGACTGAAGGTGGACATATTGAGCATTTACTATGATTTCTACATGTTTTATGTTTTGTTATTAATAAATTAGTTTTGTTTATTCATCTTTAATCATATTTTGATGCAGGTAGTAACTACAAAATAACAATACTAATCCAGTTCGCATTTATGACGATGTATCTCTGTAGTTGTTCGTAAAATAATTTTTTGCTGGGAACTAATTAATTTTGGGCAAAAAATTCAAGAGACATTTTTTGTTTAGAATGAAACAAGCTATTGGAAATAAATTTTTAAATGGTAAACAAATAATAAGACAAAAAGTTACATTGGAAATAAATTTTAGGGGTTGCGTTTTCCACCCCTTACAACCATGGAGTAAACCAAATAAATTACATTTTTAGTGTTTGTGAGAAAAATTGTAAAACAAGTTTTATGTACTCCCTTTAAGGGGATGTATCTTAACAAAGGATGCTTCAATGAAGTTTCTTTATCCCTTTTTCGATGAGGAATCACCCCCTTAAATGCTTTACACTTATTTTGTTACACCCTGTATAACTGGCTTCAAGAGAGGTATATGAAATCATTAAATTACCCTCAAAATGTCAACAAATAATTGAACAAAGGGGCGCATATTTGACCTGAATGGAGAGCTTTTCTTTACACATAATACATTCGAAAATGTATAGAAACTATCCTTAGTAATCTATATTTAAGAAATTTTTGTGGGTGCATTGACTTTTAGAATTCTCTTTTGGATATGATGAACTTTGATCTATTTCAGTAAGCACTTTTCCATCGCAAATAGTGTTTCTTTGACAATATTTAAAGACGTTTATCGTAGACGTTTAACTTTTTTCAACGGCGAAAAATATGTAATGGTAATTGAGCTGACATTAACCAAAAACTTTTACTAACAATAAAAATGATATATGTACACTAATTTTAGTGAGCTAGTAATAATATTTGCATTTCTGATGTAAGCGAGCTTCTTTTTACATTAAGAAGCGATTTGTTCGAATATTGGAATATTTTCTTCTTCTTAACGCTTTGCAAAAACAAGTTGCTTCAAGTAATTTTAAGTGAATGATTGTCAGAATGATCTGTTAGGGTACTGGTTATATTGGTGAATAATGTGATGGTATCTCTTATCCTACTACATAAGTTTTTCTACACAGCGCAGTAATTTAGATTAAATTTCATTCAATAAGCTCAATAAATCTTTATTAGAAATGAAATCTGTAAAATGAATGAAAGTAATAACAAATATACTTGTCTGTTTTTTATATAATAATATATTATTAAAAGATATTATGATGATTGGTACAGACTCATACAAATGTTAAGAAGAAAAAATGCAAATGTTAAGAAGAAAAAAAAATGCATGTGTTGCTAATAATTTTCGATATTTCACTGCTATATGTTTTAGAAAGATGCATATGTATGTTCCGGTCTGACCAGTCGCCGAACGTAGCACTGCTTGATTACGTCACGTTTCTAAATTATACGGGAAGAACTACACCAGAATATATTAGCTAAAATAATTTTTTTATATTATACATACATTTCTGGTATTTTAGCGGACAAAAACTTTGATAAAAAAGCCAAATTTAAAAATGTGTACGAAATGCATTGTCTACGTATGTACTTATACAGCGTTAGTAAAAAGTCCCGGAATGGTCGAATAACTTTGTTATTTGAAAATTATGATTTCATTTGGTATGGGGGTATAGTTAATATAAACACATTTTATGCAATACAGTGTATATTTTTTCACTTCCGGTTTAATCGGTAATACGTCCAACTTTTTTTTTTAAACGGAAGGCCCAGATTTTTTTAACATCTGAATGCAAAATAAAAAATTACGCTCAGGAAGTATTAAGATTTTTATTTTTATTCACAAGAAAACAGTTAAAAAATTAAAAAAGTGTCCTAATACAGAAAAATCAAGGTACCTTTGAAAAAAGTTGTTGTTTAGTGTTTGCATTCTTTTTGCCGTCACATTTGACAATTTTAAAAGCGTTTTAACTTTTGCATCGCTATAAATTTACTTATTTTAGACATTGACACATTTGAAAATGGCAGTAAAACTTACTGAATCAGAACGAATTGAGATATTAATGATGCGTGGGTACGGTGATCGTCAACGTTCTTTTGAAGAGGTTCGTATTTTGTTGAATACTCTTTATCCGGATCGTCACATTAGTAAAAGTACGGTATGCCGAACAATTCAAAAGTTTGAAGTCTTTCGTCAGGTGAAGGATTTACCTAGAAGGGGACGTCCATTAACAGCAACAGATGAAGAAACTAGTTTGAATGTGTTACTTACAGTGAAAGGAAATCATCACGTGTCCACAACAGAATTAAGTCAAATTCATGAGATCTCTCAAAAATCTGCTCATAAGATTCTTAAATCAGCAAGAATGAAAGCCTATAAAATGTATCCCGTCCATGAGTTAACTGAAGATGATCCAGATCGTAGACTACATTTTTGCGAAACAATGACGGAATTGATCGAGCAGCAGCCTAATGTTTTAGATCACATCATTTTTTCAGATGAGGCAACGTTTTGTCTCAACGGCACTGTGAACAGACGTAATTGTCGCTACTGGTCAATTGAAAATCCGCATTGGATTGAAGAAGTCCATACACAGCGTCCTCAAAAGGTGAATGTCTGGGCTGGTCTTGTTGGAAACAACATCATAGGAACATTTTTTATAAGAGGAAATTTAACTGGCAACGTCTACTTAAATTTATTGCGAAATGAGGTTGTTCCAGCACTTGCGGCCCTCTTTCCAAATGCAAACATAGGTGATCACCCTAATGCACATTTTTGGTTTCAACAAGATGGAGCTCTCCCCCCCATTTTGCCCATAATGTCCGCGATTATTTGAATGAAATTTTTCCGGAACGTTGGATCGGACGTAGAGGAGCAATCGAATGGCCAGCACGTTCGCCAGATCTCTCGCCATTAGATTTTTTCTTTTGGGGTCACTTGAAATGTCAAGTGTACAAAAATCGTCCCCATAATCTTCAACAATTGGAAGAGAGAATAGTTCAAGAAGCCAATCGCATCACTCTAGAACAAATACAAAATTCAATAAGAAATTTTACTGACCGTTTACATTTTTGTCAAATTGTAAATGGAGAGCCTTTTGAACAATTATTGTAATCGCAACCTGAATAGACAGGTATCTTGATTTTTCTGTATCAGGACACTTTTTTAATTTTTTAACTGTTTTCTTGTGAATAAAAATAAACATCTTAATACTTCCTGAACGTAGTTTTTTATTTTGCCTTCAAAAGTGTTAAAAAAATCTGGGCGTTCCGTTTAAAAAAAAAAAGTTGGACGTATTGCCGATTAAACCGGAAGTGAAAAAAATATAAACTGTATTGCATAAAATGCATTTATATTAACTATACCCCCATACCAAATTTCAGAAATCATAATTTTCAAATAACAAAGTTATTAGACCGTTCCGGGACTTTTTACTAACGCTGTATACATACATTGTATATACATATTTATATCTTCAAGACATATTGTATAGTTTGTGTTGTTTCAGTCAAAACATTAAGCGAATGGTAAGAAAATAATACTAAAGTTTCTAATTTTATAATTTTTATAATTATTATTTAAACAATATTTTGCACGATAAAATATATATGACTAATTTATCACAAACTTTTCTTTCTTTTATTGATTTATCTACGTTGTACCTGAATTCAATATTATCATATTTTTTCCAATATACATATTCACAATTCGCTAGGTTTAAATTCTTTTAAATGCTCGCTACCCTTGGCCTGCGGCTGTACGGCTTGTTGCAGTTGCCCAACGTCAATAACAATTCAGAACGGAAAGCCCACAACAGACGCGTTTTATTGCAGATTGATGCATTACTTTTGCCCTCGTAGTACATATGCAGGTGTTAAATGTGCTATGATTGCATAAAATGTAAAAATATAAATACTGCCAAGTATGTTAATACTAATAAAAGTTGGGTTACTATCGTGATACGTAAATTAATAGAATATAATAGGGTAGCAGGCGTTGAATTTATATTTTAAAAGTCTATTTCACGGTATGAATTATTCCAACAAAGAACTGGTATTATTGACGTTTGTATTATACTCAATTTATGCTCAAAACTATCCTGACAAAAGACAGCCGAAAGATGTATATTTTTACATAAACGGATGCAGATATCAGTTATGGACAAATTTTATTAATATGTTAGTATGACTATCTCTAGTCGTTTTTGATAAAAACGTACAATTCAAAATATGTAACTAATAACATAATGGAAAGTAACGAAAAAACATAAA
Organism: Popillia japonica; assembly: GCA_004785975.1. Classification (NCBI taxonomy): domain Eukaryota; kingdom Metazoa; phylum Arthropoda; class Insecta; order Coleoptera; family Scarabaeidae; genus Popillia; species Popillia japonica. The sequence goes on along the minus strand of SMLS01037641.1, from coordinate 1,352 downwards.
ACAACCTAAGGAAACATGTACATACATATGTACTTCAATAGAGTTTTAAAATACATTCCATTCACCCAAACAAAGCCGCAAGCGTTGGTAGAAGGAATTTCCTACTTCCTCACGATACATAAACTCTGATGTGTTCCCACAATAAAAAATCCGCTTCCTCACGGCCAGTACGACGTGAGGAGGTGCGCCATCGTGCTGTAACCATATTCTACCTCCTTCGATAGGCATTATTTCTAGAAAGTTTAGTAACATTTTTTTAAGAAATAGAGATACACGTCCTCAGTTAAATGATCGCTAAAAACGTAGGGACCTGCTACTCGATCACCAATAATACCACCCCATTCATTTAATGACCATTTAATGAAAGAAAATAACCAAAATTCTAACGATTGAGAAATCGATGTCTATGGAAAGTCACTTCGTCAGTAAACAACACATAGTTGAAAAAGTTCGGATTTTCTTGAAGTACTTATATATTGCCCACAGTTACAAAATTCCGCTTGTTTTTCATAAAGCTGTTGGTGCAATTGAATGTGATATCCATGAAAATTCCTTGAACGGACCTTCCACTGCTTTCTGTTTCTTCACTAATTTTCGTTTGGCTGAAGGTGGGATTTTCTGTTCCTATCAATGATATCGATAATTCATTCCTTTCAGTTCTTACAAGTTTTGAAATACTTGCTGTTTTATACTTCCCACTTCCCGTTCCTATAAACCTTTCCAACAAAATCTTAAAACATTCTGCTTGCAAGAAAGAATTCTTTTCGCTTTCATGTAATTAAAAGATGTCTACAAGTTCTTCTTTAGAATAATTCATGCCGTGAAATAGACTTTTACAATATGTAGGTATAAGCTCAAAGCCTGAAACACTATTATATTCTATTCATTTACCAGCAGTGTAAATAAAATAAATATGACAATCTAATCTGATTTTTTAGCAAAACTATTTTTTTTTTCAAAGAAAATGACATATTTCAGATTATTACGAAAATTTTAATCTGAATATAAAGTAGTTGATGTCGCGATCATTCTAATTTTATAAAAAACAAATGGTAAAACATGGTGTCATTGCCCTATTTCGTAATTTATGTTGGCAGATTTTTTTTATCTCATTAAAAAGAGGGGGACCATGATTTTTTTTGTTTTTTGCTTTAAACATCAATAAAATAACTTTTCTAATAAATGTCAAATAGAGAACATACCAGTCATTTTAAATACTCTAATTTATAGAAATATGTAGGTATATGTATATGCGTGTAACTTTGCAGTGTAGTGTCTCTTAATTGGTTACATGGTTGAGCTTAAACAAATGAACTCGGTTCGTTCCCTGCTTAAAATATAAATTTAAGTTT